>PVJC01004642.1:0-56639 GCA_004026665.1 Murina feae | reverse complement strand
CGAGTCCTCACTGGAGAGAAAGCCCAGTACGGTCCCTTCCCTGTCCTTTGATTCGGGCGCCTCTTTGGGTGGCCAAAGCCCCGGAGGCGTCACCATCAGCAGGAATAAGGTCACTTGCAATGCCTCAGGGCTGTCCCTGCTGGTTATCCCTCTGCCCACCACCAGATTTTGGTGCCTATTAACTTTGAATGCTCTCCCTTAAAGTAATGTAGGAAATAAAAAG
The DNA here is from genome assembly GCA_004026665.1 of Murina feae. Lineage (NCBI taxonomy): Eukaryota > Metazoa > Chordata > Mammalia > Chiroptera > Vespertilionidae > Murina > Murina feae. The sequence continues at coordinate 56,416 of PVJC01004642.1, read as the reverse complement.
AAATGGTTATAACACGTTATCCACAGAAGCATAAGACAAAGCAAGCAAGAGCGCAGGACAACAGAAATGACAGAGCCTGGGATGCCCACACCAGGACAGAAACAACTAGAGTGCCCAGGGCATTCCGTCGCCAGGCCCCTGAATGGGGGCCGAGGCCCTAACACCAAGGGCTGCGGGGGCTGGAGAGGGGAGGCAAGAGGAATGGAGGGGGCGCGGGCTTGGCCTGTGAGAAGGAAAATCCCGAAGGAGACCCAGGAAGCTGAGGAAGGTGTCTCGTCATCCCCTGCGGCTGGCGGTGGTGCAGGGGCTGAGCGCTGTCAGCGGCCCCCTGGCTAGAGCGCGGCCGGGGCGGGTGGCCTGGAGCCGGGGAACTCAGTCTGCAGGCGGAGGTCGGGGATACATGCCGTTGGGGGCCGTGAGGGTGACCGGGAGTCCTAGGATGCTTCCTGGCATGGACGGCACCCCAGCAGGGGCGGGGCCCAGGGGGGGGGGGGATGCTGGCTGAACGGTGGGAATCGTGGGGCCTGGTAGGGCTGCCCGGCATCATGGCACCTGGGCCTGGTATCTGACCTGGCTGCGGCACGTGGGGCGGCGGCACCTGGTGCTGCACCAGAGGGGAGGGCGGGGGCTGCTGGTGAGGCAGATGCCGGGGTGCCCTGCTGCTCCCGGCGGCGCCAGGCCCGCCCCCCACTTCCCCGTGCGCAGGTGGCACTGTGCAGGGTTGTGCCCGGGTCGCTGCTCCATTTGCTGGCGAGCTCGCAATTCCCGCATTTCAGCCGCTCCATGGGGAAGTCCTGGCGGCCAGGGAGCAGCTGCTGCCTCCGCCGTTCTAAAGCCTTTCTCTCGGTCCAGGATCGTCTCCAGCTCCTCCAAATGCCGGCGTTCGATCTCCAGTTTCTTCACCTGAGTCTCAGCCAGGAGCGCGGCCAGGGGCTGGGTCTTTCTCTCTTCCACGCCAGCCAGGTGCCCGGCTTTGGTGGCTGGCTGCGTTTCGTTCGGAAACCTCATGTTCTACTTTCTTCTTCCCCATTTCGGCTTCTCTTTCTCTACAAGTATCAGTGAGCTCCTTGCTCTCTTCAGACTCCTTTTCCTCTGACTTGAGGTCCTCACCAACTTCACGACCCTGTTCCTTCTCGCTGTTTTGTTCATTGTCTCCACCTTGGGCTGTATCACCTTCATCCGTTTCGTTTTCCCCTTGGTGTTCTGTCTTTTCGGGCAGCTGGCCATCAGCTTCTGTGTCCATGTCTTCCTCCTCAGCTCCTGCAAGCTTTCCCGGCTCCTCGGGCCCAGCCTGCGATGCAGCGGCTCTGCAGGCCGCAGGTGGCACCCACTTTTCCAGAGGCTCCAGCAGCTTCTTGTACTTGCTTGTCATGAGCTTCAACCCGTGCCAGGGGCACCCCCTCCCGGGCCGAGAAAACTCCTCCAAAGCCCCTTTCTCTGCAGCAGATGCCACTCGAGGGTCCACCACAGATGCCAGCAAGGCAGCCGTGCTCAGGATGGGTTTCCTGACCCGCCGAAGGGGACCGGCTGGGAGGCCAGGGCTCCCGGGAGGCGGCGGAGTTCTCCAGGTGCGGTCCCTCCATGGGAAGCCGCAGGAAGTGGAGGACGCACTCATCCTGAGTCCGACTGCCCACGTGCGCCCACACTTTGTTCCAATCATCCGTGGACATCTCCAGGCCTCCAGCAGCAGCAGGGTCTCCTGCTCCGTCCACTTCCTTCCAGCGCTGGCACTGTTACTCTTTGCCAAGGTTTTTTTGGAGTAAATGTCAGTAGGGAGACCTAAGTTCTGCAAATCAGTTGGTTTTTCCTTGTTCTTCTCAGTACAATTTAACATCTGCTGAGCAGCAGGGACCTGAGGTGATTGAGGGTGTAGAGGCACCAGCCCACAGGGGGTATCAGTCAGCACATTGAAGTGGGGGGGGGCACCGCCCTGGGCCAGCTTTCTGCGTCCACTTGGTAATTCACAAGGCCCCAGTGCTTTAGAAGGCATAAACCCTCATCACAGCAAGTTCCTCCAGTTCCATCCAGTCAAGTTCCTCCAACAAGCGGTGCTGGTGAGATATTCTTGGGGGTTCACGTGATGTTTTATTATTTTTTAAATATATTTTTATTGATTTCAGAGAGGAAGGGAGAGGGAGGGAGAGAGAGATAGAAACATCAGTGATGAGAGAGACTCATTGTCAGCTGCCTCCTGCACACCCCGCACTGGGGATCAAGCCCGAACCCGGGCATGTGTCACTGACTGGAATTGAACCCAGGACCTTTCAGTCTGCAGGCTAATGCTATATCCACTGAGCCAAACCAGTCAGGGCTTTTTTAAAAAATATATTTTATTCATATTTTACAGAGAGGAAGGGAGAGGGATAGAGAGTTAGAAACATCAATGAGAGAGAAACATTAATCAGCTGCCTCCTGCACACACCCCACTGGGAATGTGCCCGAAACCAAGGTACATGCCTTTGACCGGAATCGAACCTGGGACCCTTCAGTCCGCAGGTTGACGCTCTATCCACTGAGCCAAACCTGTCAGGGTCAGCCAGGGCTTTTTATTAATTTTAGAAAGATAGGAACACCAATGTGAAAGTGGAACAACAATCGACTGCCTCCTGCACACCCTCTACTGGGAATGGAATCAGCAACCTTCATTGCATGGTGCATGGAACACTCAACCAACTGAGCAACACCAGCCAGGCACCTGCTCCTCCTTTTGGAGGGCAGATTAGAGCAGTGGCCCTTTAAGTACAGTTCCTCATGTTGTGAACCAACCATAAAATTATTTTCACTGCTACTTCATAACTGTAATGTTGCTACTGTTATGAATCGTAATGTAAATATCTGATATGCAGGATGTATTTAGGTGACCCCTGTGAAAAGGTCATTCGACCCCCAAAGGGGTCTCGACCCACAAGTTGAGAACTGCTGGATTAGAACATGATGATTGGAATTTGCATTATTCATGATTAGTGTCTGCGTAATCAGGATTTACAATACCCTGATTGCTTCTGAGTCTTAAGAAAAGAAAAAATTATAATAAATAAATAAGTACTGTAGAGAAACTAGGAATATTGTAAAAACTCAGACTACTGTTTTGAGAAATCAACCAAAGAAAAATATCAAAGCCAAATAATCAAGTATGGAAATAAAATGAGATTTTTAAGCTTGGTGGTGGACACACCCAGCTTCTATTTGTCTCAAAACTTTTCTGAGCATTAGAAATATTTTATAATTACAGCATCAATTAAGGCCAAAAGGCTTTGTCACTTATGAGTGGGTAACATAAGAAAATTTATTTAACTTTTCTGTGCCTCCTTGGAAAAAATGGGATAATAGTCTCTACCCCGTACCACTGTTAAATACATTAAATATGTTACTATTTAAAGCTCTTTTTCCCAATATTTTTATTTACTTTTAGAGAGAGGATGGAAGAGGGAAGGAGGAAGATCCATGTGAGAGTGGAACATTGATGGGCTGCCTCCTGCATGTCCCCTACTGGGGATCAAACCTGCAATCAGGTCATGTGACCTGTCCAGGAATCAAACCAGCAACCTTTTGATGCACAGGACAACACCCAACCAACTGAGCTACACCAGCCAGGGTTGTAAAGCTCTTTTAAAAACGCAAAGCAAAAGATTGTGTTTGTTAAGTAAGTTAAATATTTTAAAGTTTCTGGATTAAAAATAATAAAATTTACAAAGGTCTAAGAAGAGTTCTGGTAGTACATGCTTGAACAGAGTGTTAGGAGCAAGGATTATAATGTCAAATTGTTTTCAGTTATCAAAAAAGGACCCACAATCCGGTTAAAGTAAATAATAGAATAGAAAGAAAGCTGCACAGTTCCAATAATATTCAGTGTATTTCTAGAAGACACTACTGTATGTTGCAGAGTTCAATTTCCATTAGATTAAACCCTTTCTTCACTCCAAGTTTGCAACTCAGGATAATGTAAGATAGTGCTAGAAATACTTGCGGCATTTATAATGGACATCTGAGCAAGTAACAAATGATTCTGGCTTTCTCTTTTTTTTAGCCATAAATTTCAGTAATTGAACTCAGTACACCTCAGGTCACAGATACAGTGTGGGCTGTAAAAGTAACCACAAAGGATGATTTCGTCATAAATTTCTAACTGGGCAGTCATGGTGAATAGTCATACCTCAGGCCTGTAACTTACCTAAATAAAAGGTGATCTTTGCATTAAGCAATTCATGTCCATTATTTTTGTTTTTTGTTTAGACTTTTGAAATACCTCTTTATCAGATCAGACCCTCTCAAGCAAACCACTCTCAAGAGTGCACATAATCTTGTTAATGATCCAATCCCTGTCTCACTTTCTCCCACCTTCACATAATAACCTTAGTTCCAAAGGTATAACAGGTATAAAAGAGCCCTGGCCAAGGAGGGCCAGTTGGTTGGGCGTCATCCTGTGCACCAAAAGATTGTGTGTTGGATTCCCTGCCAGAGCACATGCTCAGGTTGTGGGGTGGGAGGCATGCAGGAGGCAGCTGATCAATGATTCTATCTCATCATTGATGTTCCTACCTCTCTCTCCCTCAATAAAAAAAATTTTTTTAATATATATTTTATTGTTTTTTTTACAGAGAGGAAGGGAGAGGGCTAGAGAGTTAGAAACATCAGTCAGCTGCCTCCTGCACACACTCTACTGGGCAACCAACATGCCCTTGACCTGAATCAAACCTGGGACCCTTCAGTCCACAGACTGACACTCTTATCTACTGAGCTAAACCGGTTAGGGCAAAAATATTTTTAAATAAATAAAAAAAATTAAAATGTTCTTCTGTGGTTGGAAGCATCTCAGGTTCAATTCCTGGTGAAGGGCATATACCTAGGCTGCAGGATGATGCCCCATCATGTTGGGGTAAGTGCAGGAGGCAACCACCCAATGTGTCTCTCACATTGATGGTTTCTCTCTCTCCCACTCCCTCCCCTCCACTCTCTCTAAAAATCAATGGAAAAAATATCCTCGGGTGAAGATTAAAAACAATAAAAATGCATAAAAGAAAGGAGCATTTGAGATCTTACTTCATGGCATTGCCATCAGTTTGGCTCAAACTCATAAATATTCTCTGTAAATTTTGACCTTTCTTGCGTAGACAAACGTATATCCTCACAATGATGAATTAAATGTTTCGAGGGCCTCATTTATGACGTCCACCCATTTTGCATATTGACATCAAGCATAATATAATATTTCATTTTAATGAAAGAGCACTGCTAACACAGCCTGTAGAAGGACATTGAAAATTGTCTGTTGAACTGGATGTGGCCTTCGGCTTGAGCAATTTCCTCCCCCTCTCCATTCACGTTCTTGCCCAGTAAGCATTTGCAGACTTCTTGTCCACGTGGCATTCCCACAGCTCCAGCCATCGGGGTGGGACGTCTTGAGGCCTCCAATCTGCATGGATGGCTGCCGCCCACCTCGCTCTCTCCCTCCCTGTCCCTCCCTGGCAACCACTGTCTATGCGGCTCCTTCGCTCTTTTTGACAAACTGGGGGGGGGGGGGGGGGGGGGGCGGTGCTTTGTTTCCATAAGCGTGAGCTCCCTGGGCGTAAAAACTGGAGCTCACAGTTCTTTTTCTCTTCCTTTTGGCCCCGTCAGTCCTCCCTTGGTGAGTTAAACTTTACTTCCAAAAGACACGAGCTTAGCTTTAGGTGACAGTGGAATGTTCTCTGGGCCATGGGAGGGCCCGCCGGGAGCCCGCAGACCTCTGGCGGGAAGCCCGGCCGCGCCCCTCTCGGACCTTGCCGCCGGGCCCCTCCAGCCGCGGGGCAAAGGGGCTGGTGTCCTGCCGGCCGCCGAGAGGCCTCTGCCGAGCTGGGGCGGAGCGCACCCTCTGTGACCTGCGTGCGGCCTCCGCCTGTGGCTGCCGTCTCCCCAGCCACCCGGGACCCCAGCCTCGGCCCCTGTGGGAGTCTCCCCTGGGCGATCCTGTGGGTAGAAAGTCGCCAGCGGCAACCGCTGACCCTCCCAGAATTTTTTAGCGGATTTGAGCAAAGTTCAGGCACAGCCATCTGGGTGGGGATGTAACATTCCTTTCACCCAGTTCATGATCCCGGGGCTTCCTCCACCTCTCCGCGTTTTAGGGGCGGCCCACACCGCTTTTCCCTTTGCTTCCCCCCCGGGTCGTTTTTTGTTTTTGTTTTTGTTTAGATTAACACACTTTTGAAAAGCCTCTTTATCAGGCCCCCTCAAGCAAACCACCTCAAGAGTAAGAGTGTACATAATCCTGTCTTCTTTTTGGGGAAGAAGAGGCGGGCCTAGCATTTACATAACTTGCCTACAGGCCAGGACTGTGAAATAAATATGATATTCCCATTCTGTCTTTCCATTCTTAAAAAACTGAGGTTAGACATTTTCCCCTCTGCGCTTCAAGCTCTGGTTAATAATTTCTTTGTTCACCAAATCCTCCAGTTACAAACTTTACTACACTCTTCCTTTCCCTTGACTCACACCATCCACTTAATGTCTATTCATAGGAAACTTGCTAAATAAACTGGTATTATGCAAAGGAGTGGAGATGCATATGTACAGCTAGGGGAAATCTTCACATTGTAGAGGCTCTGTAAGGTATACTAGATTTGAATTGCATGTATAAAATGAAAACAGTAATGGTACCTAATGCACAGGGTTGTGTGGAGATTAAATGAGTGAAAGTACTTAGAACAATATCCAGAATACAGATCATTAGCCATTTACTTATATGTATAGTTAATAAAAAGAATAAGGGGCAAAAGAGCATGTACAATAATTTTTTTCATATTTTTATTGATGTCAGAGAGAGGAAGGGAGAAACAGAAACATCAACAATGAGAGAGAATCGTAGATCAGCTGCCCCTGCAGGCCCCCTACTGGGGATGGAGTCAGCAATCGGGGCATGTGCCCGACCAGGAATCAAACCCTGACCTGGCTTATAGGATGACACTCAACCACCGAGCCATGCCAGCTGGGCTATAATAATTTTTATTAAAAAAAAAAGTATATGGGTAAAATATCCCTTAAAAACTTCACCATCCTATATAATAAAAGGCTAATATGCAAATAAACTGAATAGCAGAAAACCAGTCGCTATGATGCACACTGATCACGAGGGGGCAGACGCTCAATACAGGAGCTGCCCCTGGTGGTCAGTGACTCCCACAGGAGGAGCGAGCGCCACTCAGCCAGAAGCAGGGCTCCGCAGCAGCGCCAAGGATGTCCAACATCCTCCCTCTCCCACCAGCCTACAAATTTCCTGCACTGGGCCTCTAGTAAATTAATAATAGTAGTTGCTTCTAGAGAGAGTAACAGAGAGGCCAGAACAAGGCAACTTATTTTCACTGTATACCTTTCTATACCTTTTTAATTTTTTACCATGCATGTTTGACATCTATGTAAAAAGACAAACTAATTTTTATTAATTCTTTAAATAGAAAAATATCCATCAGAAACACATTAAGGAAAAAGTAATTAAATTTTATGAGATGTAGAAATCATATTACAATCTTTTCCATTAATGTTATTTTGTTAAAATGATTACATATTGTAGTCACTGAATGATTCTTTAAACTTGCTGCACACTTTCAAATTATTGATGGAGCATAGTGCTTATACCTCAAAGTGTGGTCCTCAGACCAGCGCCTCAGTACTACCTTAGGAACTTATTAGAAATGCAGAATCTCAGACTCCACCCCACACCTACTGAATCAGAGTCTACATTTTAATAAGAATCTCAGGTGGTTTGTCTGAAGGATCTTGTATGAGGTATGAGAAACACTGAGCTAAAAGATATAATAATAATTAAAAGGCCATCTCTAATCTTTGACCCCTGCCTCTCAAAATTGCTGTTTAGTATTAGACAGACATGAGCAGAGCAAGGACCATGAGCCAGGTACAGAGTCACCAGGGTAGGAAGCCTCAGAAGCAAGGGGCAAAACCGGGAAGACAAGAACCTGGCCCTCAGGGTAAACTCTCCTCCCTTAGCATATCACTGGTCATGTGATTTGGACCCCTGATCTTTCATATTGCTGATCAGGAGATTTAGACCCTCTGACCTTTTTCTCCTTGAAGATAACATCTAGGCCTCAGTTGTATTTCAGCTCCAGGCCCAGAAAAGCAGTAAAACCAGACAAATGAGGCCCTGGCTACCTCAGGACCAGCTGCATTGACTAATGACCCCTTGTCCTGGCACTGACCAATCAATGGAACTGTGAGGTCCTCACTGAAAGGAACCAGGCTAAGAGATCGTGTGAGAGTTTAAGAAATTTTATTACATTTTTTTCACAGCGGGCTGAGACCGGTTTGTCAGTGTCAGCCCTGAGGGGTAGTTAGGTTTTCTAATATAGGGTAAAAGTATGCAATATAGGGTGAGGGTGTGGGTGCACAAGCAGAGGGGAGGGCATGAATTGGTCAAGGGAGTCAAGGGAGGAGAGGGCAGAGGGCTGTCAAGTAAAGGGGGATTCATCTTATCTTGCTTCTGCAAGCACAAGCCATCTACTCCAAGCTATGGGAAAGATTTATAACGATACATATTTCAGAAAACATGTCCAAGCAGGAGAGATTTAGGATAGTTCATCCTAACATGAAAGAGCACACATGGAAAGCTGATGAATATTCTATTGAGACCCTCTCCGGAGATCTCCCCTAAGATTTCCACCTGCAAGAAAGAGATAAATAGCCCTAGTCAGTTTGGCTCAGTAGATAGAGTGTCCGCCTGTGGACTGAAGGGTCCCAGGTTCGATTCCAGTCAAGGGCACATACCTGTGTTGCAGACTCCATCCCCTGTAGGGGGCGTGCAGGAGGCAGCCGATCAATGATTCTCTCTTATCGTTGTTTCTCTCTCTCTCTTCCTTTCTGAAATCAATAAAAATATATTTTAAAAAAGACAGAGGTAAATACACTCAGGACAAAGGACCCAGTGCATGCACTCCCTCTAAAGAGCATACCTGTACCGTTCCCTTCCCCCTCTCTTTTCCCCACAGGTACATAGCCCCTAACCTCTTAGGGACTCCATGAGACTTGCAACCAGGGGAACAAAAGGCAGTGGCAGCTCATCCTGGACTAGCCCCCTGAACCTGTCTCCAAGGCCCCCTTTCCTCTGACTTCCCAGTGAGCCAAAGCAATCCAGTCTAGGCTCTCCTGTTGCTTCTTCTAGGCCTTTCCTTGTTTTCCTGTCCTACGTGTATTTGCTGCCATCATGGAACCAATACCCTTTGACTCAGTGCTGTGTCGCTCTTCCCTTTGGGTATCCCTATTTCCCAATCCTTTTTTCCTTAAATAAATTCAATTTTTCTTTATTCATCCTCTGAGATGGCTATTTAGCCTGCCCATGCAATGCCGGCTTTAATCTTTCAGTTAGATGATTCTGGAAAACAAATTACTGAGTAAAAGAAGGCAAGCAAAAGAATACAACCTGTATGACTCCATTTATATGATCTTCCAAAACTGCTACACTAATCATGGTGTTTGAAGTCAGGATAGAAGTTACCTTTGGGGAAGAGGGAGGAGATAGACATTGCAGCAGGGTCCAAGGGTTGCTTTTGAAGGGCTAGTAATGTTATTGGTTATTTATGTTTGTAATATTCTTAAGGACCATACACTTCTGATTGGTGTGCTTTTTGTGTCTTATATTTCAATAAAAAGGTGTGGGGTGTTTGTTTTTTTTTAATTCCATTATGATGTTCCTCAAAACCCTTGACCATACCTGGTTTGGGGCTGGGGGTGAGGTCAGGGACAAGGTGCTTGATGAAAAGATATTAAAGGGATAAAATTATCTGCACTAATTTAATTACTGATAGATAACTCCCACACACTCATTTCAGAACTCCCGTACATTTTAAAAGGTGCCTACTACTGACTGCTTTCACCCAAAAGATGACATGAGCACAATAGAGCTTCAGGTACTCTCTGGAGCGGTGGGAGGAGAGCATGGGCTCTGCTCTCTGACTTGGTAGGGGTGGGCAAAGTAGGCTTACAGTTGAGCACACAAAAGTTTATTCGTGTATTATTGTTTATTGTATTACAACTGTAATCCTACTTTTGCTAGCTCCTAAATAATCTTAGGCAAGTTATTTGGCATTTCTGTCCTCTGGGAGGATGACAATTATAGTCCCACTTTACAGGAACGCTCTATGTATTAAGTGGGATCATGTATATGAAGAGTCAGGCACAGTGTCTGGCATGTACTAGACCATTAGTGGACAATAATTTGCGTACAGGTCTTCTCAATCAATAACTCCCAAACACTACCTCACAGGTAATCATTACCTGCAGTTCAGGAAAATCACAGAAAACTTTCCAAAAGCCACTTTCCTGAACTCAATTCAGGTGTCATGATCGACGTGAGAACCAGTATCGGCAACAGGCTTTTCAGAAACAGCTGTCTCATGCCATTACCTTTAGCCAGCAGTGATGCCTGTGTCCGCCCACTTCTCCCACAGCGCTCAGGACAGAGCTGCGCCTGTTTCTCACGCCTCCTGCTGCACTTTCCCAGGAGCTGGCTCTCAAAGCTTCTAAACTAAAAATTTCAGGTGGAAATACTTGCAAGCAAACTCCATGCTCTTATTTCTAATCCTCAAGAGGCTCAACATCCTCTTTGCCCACTTCTTCCCAGATTCCCTTGGCTCAAGGCAACATTGTAAAGGTGAGAACAAAGTCTCCACCCCAAGGAGAGGAGGCGAGTCTGATAGAGGGGCGGGAGATAGCCAGCGCAGTCTTTTTATCCTTGTTCCAAGGTGAACTTTTTCAAGGCATTTGCATTTTCTTTTTTCTAGGCCTGGCCCCGGGACCAGCAGCACTGTAGCACTTTTTTTGAGAGAAACATTGATTTGTTGTTCCACTCACTTATTTACGCCTTCATTGATTGATTCTTGTGTATGCCTGACCAGGGATCGAACCTATAACCTTGGCATAGCAGGATGACGCTCTAACCCACTGAGCTACCCAGCCAGGGCAAAACATTTGCATGTTCAAAAGGTGGTTATTTCCAGGTAGTAGGATATAGGTATTTAGCATTTTTTAAATGATTTTCTGCATTTTCCCAAATGTCTACAATGACTGTTATCTTTCATATATGATTCTTTGGGGTCTTCTCTAATTTCAAAAGCAGTTTGTGCTCAATGCAAAACAATTGGGAGGCCTCCTTAATCATGTGAAGATAACAGCTGTTAACATTTTGGCATATGTCTTCCCAGACTGTTTCCTATGTAGAGATGCTTCATTTTTGTGATCTGGGAAAAAAGTAAACATTGAAGAGACAAAGCCTTGGGTCTTTAGTCTTCAATTTTATTTCTGTTTTTAAAGAGCATCTAATAGTGTGGAAATGTTCCTAACAGCAGGGGCCACCTGTGCCAGGACTGGGGTCCAGGCTCCAGTAATTCCCCCTCACCCACATCAGCTATTAGGTGTTTTCTCTCTCTCCCTCTCTGGAGACCTGGGACAGAAGAGGGTCTCCAACTAGAGGAAACATTGGGACTGAGGGATGCTGTGAGGCTTGGGCGCAGACACAGCTGCCTTTGTTAGCCTCATGATATCCAGGGGTTTGGTAGCATGCTCAGACACACCATAAGAGGGGCTCCTGGTCTCCTCTCTGGCCTCACTCATTCTTGGGCAAGCCCTACAGCACCCCTTCTTGCTAGGCTCAGGGCACTGCCTTTAGAAAGGGCAAATTCTAGTCAGCTGCACTTTACTTCTGGCCTAAGCAGGGCTGGTAAGCAGGAAGGTGACAACGATTCAGACCTGAGAGTGTCCCACTGCCTCCTACCATAGGGCTTAGCTCCTGACTGTACCAACCCCTTACTCTCACCCAGAGGGGAACAATACAACGGTATCTCTTTGTGAGGAGCGGCAAACCTGGGCCTCTAGGCCAGAAACAACTCAGTGCATGCACTTAAGCAGGAGGGGCAGCTCAGTCAGGAGAGCAGGGGCCCACAGGGCGAGAAATACTCTCCTCCAACTCCTTTACACACCCATGGTAACCATGGAAACATAACCACCCCCTCCTGCCAGCTGCCTGGGTTTAAACAACCAGGCCTGGCCCACCTCCACCCAGCTAAGGCCTGAACTGAGGAGACCAGACTGGCCACAGAGTGGCTGCAGGAAGAACTGGGATTGGGCGATTAGGTCAGTCCAGACTTCCAGCACAGCTTGGGAAGACTACCACAGGAGCCTCCACGCCTTGCTGCCTGGGCTGGGGTCAGATGGGGTTAGGTTAGCCAGCAGAGCCAGCAGCATGGCCCCAGATGCCCTCTGCCTTGGGGCTAACAGCTACTGTGGGGCAGAAGCCCTTGCTGCAACAGCAGTAGCCTCTGGGACTCATTGAGGGGGCTTTCTGGCTGCTGCTCCTCCTGCCTGGGCTGCTCAGCTAGCCCTCCAGGGCTGAGGATGTACCGATAGTCACTGGGGGTGCCCCCCACTGCCCCCATGCCACTGCCATTCTCAGCCCCGCTACCAGCCTGGGCCCCACCAGGCAGCTCCAGGCTCCCTTCCTCAGCAGGCTGCTCGGCTTCCTCAAGGTTGATGTACAAGGGGTCCCGGCTGGTGGATAGCACAGACAGGTGGCCCAGAATGTTTTCCAGCTCCATTCGCAGGCAGGTGAAGCTTGGGCGCTGCTTGGGGTCGGCACTCCAGCACTGATACATGAGCTCATACCTGGGGCAGACAGAAGGGTGAGGGGAGGTGGTGAGGAGCCAGAAAAAAGAAGGGTGGTCCTTCCATCACAAGCAGAGGCCTCTTAATCATACAAACCAGGATCTTAAAAATTTTTATTTAATATCGTCATATAGCCTTAGCTGATTTGGCTCAGTTGATAAAGCATCGGCCTGCAGACTGAAGGGTCCCAGGTTCAATTTCGGTCAGGGGCATGTAACTTGGTTGCAGGCTCCTCCTGGACCCAGGCCCTGGTCAGGGTTTATGCAAGAGACAACCAATCAATGTGTTTCTCTCACATTGATATTTCTGTCTTTCCCTCTCTCACTAAAAATCAATGGAAAAAATCCTTGGGTGAGGATTAAAAACAAACAAATAAAAACACCTTCATGTATAGGGCTTACTATGTGTCCGTAACTCTTCTAAGTTTATATTATTTAATTCTCACAACAACCCTATGAAATAAGTGATCCTACTTTACCAGTGTGGAAATTGGGGCACAGAGAGGTTAAGAACCTTGACTAAGGTCATACAGGTAGAAGGTGATGAAGCTGCCATTGGAAGGCAGGTGGGTTGGCCCCAGAGTCCTTCCTATTCAGTCTTTGGGAGGAAGTACCAGGAGTGTTTTTGTCTTGTAGAACACAGCCAGGAATGCAGATTGGGCAGCCACCTTTTGTCCTAAATCCTCGCCCATTCAGGCAGTCTTAAATCTCTTTGTTCCTGGGTACCTTGGAGAATCTGAGAAAAGCTTCCAGCCCTCTTCCCGTGGCAGGGACACTTTTGACACACAATTTCAGGAGCCTTACAGATCCCCTGAGGTCTTACCCTGTTCCTGGGGCATGCCTCAGGCTGAGGAGAAAACAACAGCAACAGCTAATGGGAAGGGGCTGAGACCAGATTAGTCGGAGATAATAAATGCCTGACTGTCTGGCAGCTTCCACAATAAAAGTTCCAAACACCAGCCTTCCTGACGGGGCCCCCAATGATGGGGGGGAGTCATGCCAGACACCGAGTAGGCCGTGGGAATGGTCCAGGGCCATGGGTCCGTGGCTGGGCTGGGGCACATTGTCAGGGCTGTGCTGGGAGCCAACTGGCACCTGTCCACCAGGCTGCTGGCGGGAGGCCAGCATCCGCCCACCCTCTATTGGCAACAGGAGCTCCAGTCCCGGAGACTAAGCCAGGGACTGGTCCCCAGTGCCCAGAAGGCTCTCTGCAGCTCCAGAGGCCTAGGCAGGCTGTGGCCAAAGGGCGATCCAACCTTCCTGCCTGGGCCATGCCCTGAGCTCTGCCGAATGAATAGGTGGGTAGGGCCTGGTTCATGACTCAAATCTCTCTCTTATACACAGTCCAGGCTCAGGGCACTTAGAACCCACTGCCCTAGAGAAAGAGGACCTCACCGTTCAGGCTGAGCCTTCCTCTCCCTGCCCACATTCTTGGACTGCTAGAGGTCCAACGCCACGGCAAGAAATAGAGGTAATCCTCCTCTACTCCTATGAGGAAAAGACTATTTTTAACCCCATTTTGTAGATGAGGGATTAGGATTGAAGAGGGTCAGTAATAGGATCAATGTCACACAGCTATTAAGTGGATGAGCTGCGGTTTGAACCTAGACCTCTGTCGTTTCAGAATGTGTGCTTCTTAACCATGATGCTGCGGCGAGTCTGTTCTAGTGTGACTCCCTCACCCCATGTAAGCCAGGTCTTCCTGGGCCCCCGGAGGACCTTTCACTAGTACCAGTGGGAGGGAGTCCCTTCACTCCCTCAAGAAGCCAAGACAAGAAAGGAGCCCGACCTTCCTCCCCGCACGGAATGTGGTAGACTAAGCAGTCTTTCCTTGCCCCTGTGCGGCCCTCTCTTGGGGGAGGGAGTGCTCGCCCAGCCAGGAGCTCTCCTTGGACTGGCTGGGGCTGAGCCGGAGGGTTGGGGAGAAGGCGACAGGGAAACCTGCACTGACTGCTGCTCAGCCCTGTAACTTGTGCCTTCGGGGCTCCTGGTTCTTCCTGGTACAGGAACAAGCAGAGTAACAGAAAAAGGTTGGAGCAAGAAACGTGAGATGAGAAAGGAGGAGAGAAGGAAAACAGGGGGGTGGTAGGTAAAAAAGAAGTTTAGGGTAAAGGTCAGTCTTCCCTGAACAAGGACATTTCCAAAAAAAAAAAAGAAGAAAGAAAAGGCCTAATTGAGGTTCTGAGGTGCCACTGGCCCAGCAGCTGTGATGGTAGCCATCAGCTGAAACCCCCAATTCCCATTTCTCCCAGAATCCCCTTCCTGGGGCACTTACACATCCTCCGTACAGTCCGGAGGCTGTTTCAGGCGGTTCCCGCCGATGAGGTAGTTGTAAATCTCAGCATTCTCGATGCCAGCATATGGCGTCTGTCCACGAGTCATGATCTCCCACATGGTCACCCCAAAGGCCCACTGGGACAGAGTGGAGATAGGAGGAGAGGTGTCACTAGGCTTCCCGAGCCTGACAGAGCCCTGAGGCAGGCACACCTTGGGGCTCAGGAGTCTCATACAAGCCAACCAAGGCCCAGAGCGCTGACCTGGCTGGGCCCTTGAGAATCCTAAAGGCCCACCCACACACTAGTCCATACCACTCACTGTGCCACCATACCCACCACGTCACTGTGCACCGTATACAGGTTGTCGGCCAGGCTCTCCAGGGCCAGCCACTTGACAGGCAATTTGGAGGCACAGCCCTGACGATAGTAGTCCCCGCTATAGATCTTCCGGGAGAGTCCAAAGTCGGCCACGCACACAGTCATGTCTTCCGCCAGCCTGTGAGGAGGATGGGAGGGCGGAGGCATGTTAGCAGCCTTACTAGAGCCGGGGCATCTTTGTTTCCAAGCTTGTCTCCTTGCATAGCAGATACTGCCCCAGCCAAGAGCTGACCATTAGCCAGCACTAGCCACTCTCTCCCACTCCCGAGCCCCGGAATTTACATACATGCAATTCCGAGCGGCCAGGTCTCGGTGAATAAAGTTCCGGGAGCTCAGGTACTCCATGCCACAGGCAATGTCCACCATGAACCGAATCAGGGTCTGCAGAGGCAGGTTCTGTTGGGCAGACAGAGCAAGCTTAGGTTGGATCCAGCCAGCCAGCCAGGGCAGGATAAATGGGGTCCGTGGCCAGAAAGCCTAGACTATCCCTGGAATCACCTAAAGGAAGGGGATAGAGGGCTTCCCAAAGCAAGGAAGCTTTGGCAAACCTTCCAGAGCGCCCAGGAGTCAAGACTCCCCCAATCTGGGGCTTCAACATGTCTCCTCTCCTAGAAAAGTCCTTGCCCGGCCTCAAAGTCCCAGCAAGCAGAAAGAGTCAAACTCAGAATCCACCTTCTCCCAAACAGTTCAACTAGCCCTCCCCACCCAGACATCTCTTTCCCAGGGTCTTTGTCCCTTTCTAACTCCTGGCCACTTCCATCCCAGGCACTCACAAAGGGGTTCTCCCCAATCCGGGAGGCAAGCAGGAAGGCGTGCAGATCCCCGTGCTTCATGAAGGGCAGGATGACCATGGGGATGGGGAGACGGCCTTTGGCCCTGCTCCGGAGGCTGACCCCTGGGGAGAAGGGAGAGTCGGGTGCAGGGCACATAATCGTCAAAGGATGGCTCCGGTGTCGGCATGAGCCCCTCCCTGCGGGGTTCTATCTCTAGCCCTGACTGCTACTTCTTCCCCCACAAGTTCCATACTGGCCTGGTGACCACCCAGGATGAACTGTGGCTGCCCCCAGATCTCTGGAGCATCTTCTCTGTCTTCCTCCTTCATGTGCAACCCTTTGCTGTAGGACCTGCAGTCTGATCAAACTTCAGCCAGCACCTTCCGGCTATTTTGCCATCTGCTCACTAACCAGGTGAGTCTGAACTTCTCTCCCACAGGCTGCCCTCCCGCCTAATTGTGTATCTGCCTCCCCTAAGAAGCTCACCAACAAGCTTGGCCACATGTGGGTGGTCAAACTCCTTCATGCAAGCCGCTTCCCTGAGGAACTCTTCAATGTCGCTCGAGGCAATGATGTCAGCTGGGAGAAAAGAATAGGAGGAAGGGATTGAGGAAGACATGCCCCCAGTTCTGACCCAAGACTCGTAGGTCTTGTCCTTCAGACGTCCTGGGCTTCCCAGGGGCCCACGAAACAGTGTGGCCATGAGCAGGAGAAACCATGCTGCAGGAGCAGTGCTATCTAACAGTTTCTCCACCTGCTGATGCCTTTCATTTGGACAGCCCAGCAGCTCAGCCAATCACAACTTTCATCGCCCTGTGTGAGCCCAGAGTGCAGCCACTGCTGGCAGCAGAGAGCAAGGGCTGCGGCATGAATGTGTGCGATTCATGTCTGTGACTTATTCACGTGGCATCCCAGTCAGTGCCAGCTCCTCGTGGAGAGTCTAAGGGCCCAGCAGAGCCGGCTTCGGGATCAGTCGCCCCTTTCACCCTCCCCTGTGATGCCTTCACTCCCCAGGTGCTATTCTCCACTCACCTTTCAGCATCTTTACAGCCACTTTCACAAAGGAGCCATCCTCCTGCTTCAACTGGGCCTCCCGCACTGAACCAAACTCTCCTACAAACCAATCCAAATGATGGTGAGTCCTCTCCCCGCCCTGTCCTCCATCCCCATCCCTCCCAGGGAACCCTCTAGAGCAATGGTTCTCAACCTTCTGGCCCTTTAAATACAGTTCCTCATGCTGTGACCCAACCATAAAATTATTTTCGTTGCTACTTCATAACTGTTATGTTGCTACTGTTATGAGTCGTAATGTAAGTATCTGATATGCAGGATGTATTTAGGTGACCCCTGTGAAAGGGTCGTTTGACCCCCAAAGGGTCTGTGACCCACAGGTTGAGAACCGCTGCTCCGGCGGAGGCTCCCTCTTCCACAGCCACAGCAAAGCATGCTCAGAGGGATGCTCATCAGCACTCCTCGTTGCCCGCCAGCATTCCCTCAAGAATCCCACACTCGGGAGGCTAGACGCATATCCTGTTTAGGGGAGGCAACCCAAACCTACACCCTCAAAGTGGCAGGAGCAACCAAGCACACCCAGGCAGCCCCAAATACCTTTGCCCAACATCCGGCCCAGGGTGAACTGCTGTTCGGGGATGAGCACATCCTCCAGTTTGTCCTTCAGTTCGTCACTGATGCCCAAGCTGTCCACTGTTGGGGCAGGGGGTGGGGTGAGAAAGGAACAGGACCTCTCTGGTTCCTGATCCCAGACCCAGCGTGCCTCCTACACCTGACTCCACCCACAGAGCAGACGCGAGCTCTCCCACAGCTAGAATGACAGTCTCCACAGGGTAAGGTCTGCTGGTCTTTTCCATCCTGTGTCCGTGGCACTCACCAAGGTTCGGACATGGTAGTCAAATTAGTAAGAGGAATACAGATGGGGACACAAAATAGCCCATTCTTCCCTCGAACGATTCCCACCACTCACATGTGGCCTCAATGCGTTCAGGCCTTTCCCGATTGAAGGACCGGGCTGCCCGGAAGTGAACAGCTGGCTCCCCTCCGGCCATGACGCTGTCAAAGGCTTGCCTAAAAGAAAAACCTGGGACTTGGGGTCAGCTCCAAGGTCTGCAGTCATCACCTTCCTCTCCCTGTGTCCCTACCTCTTACCCAAAACGTGTCTCCTTCCGCCTCTTTCGAAGCAGGATGAGAGCCAGGGCAGCAGCCGTCACCAGGGCTGTCAGCACACCCAGGACCACAGGCACCCAGGATGTCCGGCTGTGTGGAGGGCCTTGCTGGCCTGTGGGAGACAGAGGCATGAGGTAGGCTGACACCAAGGAGTCCCTTTAAAACTCTGTGATGATGGCCATCTGGCCTGGTCAAGAGATTCCCTTAAGTCAATTAAGGATCTGAGTAGAAAAAGGCTCCAAAGGAAGACCTGAGAGTTCCTACCAAGTCAGTGACAGGTCCTGGCTATTGGGACCTACAGCACACCCAGTGGATGAGATCCGAGTTTAAATATCAACCCTAGCCTCAGCGGCTCGACTGAGTCTTTGGGGCTATTGGGAGGTAAGGTGCTGCCCTCGAAAGCCCTCATCCTGTCCCCTCTCTTTAGAGGTCTCACCTGCATGGTCATGAGAAGAGACCACCAGTGGCTGACTCCAGGGCCCACAGCCAACTGCATTGGAGACGCACACACGCACAATCAGGTCCTTCTGAGGATCCCAGACTGTCAAGTTGGCCCAGGTCCCTTCCACTATCAGTTCACCCTGCAGCCGAGAAAAGCCCCCATCCCACACTGAGTCAGAGAAAAAGGCCTCCAGCTGGGGCCGGAGGGCAGAAAACCTGGGAGCCTAGGGCCACTGCTGGGTGTTAGCGCATTCCTGCTCCAGGCAGCAGAGGCCTCCCCGGAACACAAACAAGGCTCAGTCCCGGGAACGCAGGGGTGGGGGATGGGAGGGAACTGGATCAAAAGGCCTTATCCGTGCCCTCCCGGGAGTTTGTGAAGCGCTGTGCTTCCTGCTTTACATACAAAGTAGCCAATGGCTGCAACCTAACAGGAAACATAATCCAATCAGAAGTGCAGCCTGTGGGGAATATGGAAGGAGCAGGCTTTAGGTGGGGGGGGGAAGGCCCAGCCCACTACTCCCAGGCCTACCAAGGACAGCCACTCTGTAGCCAAAGGCCTTGAAGCCCTCAGGGGCGACTCTTCTCTTACCTGGGTTCCGTTGTCTTGAACCCAGGACAGTGTATAGGGTCCCAGAGGGCTTTCGAAAGGGCCCTCGGGGATCACTTCTTCCCACTCCAGGATGAGACCTGAGTCTGTGCGGATGGCATGGAGGTTCTGCGGAGCGCTGGCTGGGGCTGTTCCCAAAAAGAGAAGGTTGCTAAGAGCCCTGCCCTTCCCACCATCACCATCCCATGCAGGCTGATGGAGCCAACTCCCCCGCACTAAACAGTTAAGAGATCAACAGGTGGGGGAAGAGCTTGTCTCCCAGTTCTGACTGCTTCACCCATGTCCTGGGGAGGAGGGTTTAGCAAGGGCAGCACCCCTGCTAGGCGGAGTGTTCCTCTTAACTGCCTCGGTGACAGGCCTCAGCCAGATTCTCCACTACTCCCCGGTCACAGTCCAGCCAGCCTCCTTGCAATTGCTAAGAGCTGCAAACAAGTTCCCGCCATGGGGTCTTTGCACTCATTGTGCCCTCTTTCTGCAGCAGTATTTCCCCCAGCATGCCTCCTTCCTTATCAGTTCCTAAACCACCCTGGGCACTCTCTGTATCTGATCTTATCCACTTTGCTCACCAGTTCCACTCACTGGATCAGAGCTGCCTGGGATGGGGGTAAGATTTATCTAGTTCCTAAGTTTGCTGCTGGAACTCAGTGTTTGCCAACTGATGCATAGAGCCCGCTCTCAGGTGGCTCCTCTCCCAGGCAACTCCATCCAGAGCTGGAGCTGACAAGGCCCTTCCCCACTCCAGCCCTGACCAGCCACTCTGCTCCGGAAGTCCCTTACCTAGACCCTTTGTCTGAAAGGGCACCCAGTCAGCATATGGGGAAGGCCCCAAGGCATTGGCACAGCGCACCCTTAGGCTGTAGTTGGTAGCAGGTGCCAGGTCACGGAGAAGGCAGGTAAAAGGTGGCACAGGGACCACAACAGCCAGGACCTCCCAGCCTCCTGGGGCCTGTGTCACCTACAGAAAAGCAGAAAACTAATAATGTAGAGGGAGACAAAAGATGGGATACGTATGAGTATGTGGTGGGGAGACTTGAGCTAATGCCTCCTCTAAGTCTATCAGCAAACACTTGTGTAACCCACCCCTTCCCACCAGCCCCCCTCTAATAACACACCAGGTTCCACACCGCCCGCCATGCCTTTGCAAATGCTGTTCCCTTTGTTTAGAATGACCTGCTCTTCCTAGCAAAGTCCAACTCATCCTTTCAGGCAACACAGATACCATTTTCTCCGTGAAAGCCTTTCTCAGCTACTCCAGAAAATTCATTCCTCTTTATGTTCGGTGCCTAACTTGGTTAGAGTAGTTACCACTTATTGGAACTGTTTGTATGCCAGCCAGCTCAGAGTCTCAGAGCTTCTCAAGGGCAGAGAGCTGGGAGTCTAGGGACACCGTGAACCAGGCCTTCACCTCGCATTTTGGGAGCCCATGGCAACAGTACAAATGGAGATCCATAGGGCTAAATATTTAAATGTTATAAACCAGCTAACAAATTATTAAATAAAATATTTCTTTCTTGATATATTCACAAACAAAGCTTCAAATCAACCTGGAAGGTCAGGTTTGCATTTACAAATCCTTGGACTCCCAAGCCAGAATGTGGTGGCACAAGGATCTGTACTGTGAGGGGTGTCATGTGCACACCCATCCCCCCACGAATGACTGCCCGCTGGACATGGAGGTGCACATACCATACCCTCCCAAGGATGCAGCAAGGAAGAGACCCACACAGGTTCAGGAGCAGACTTGCCATAAGACAAGAAATCCTGAGAGTCTAGAATATGGTATGATATGGGGAGAGGAGCAGGTATTGTCCTCATGATCTGGATAGGCATGTCCCACTTGCCCAGGAGGAAGGGGTGAAGGGGTGCAGCGAAAGGAGGGCCAGAGTAGGGTCCTCTAAATGGTGGAGCCCAGAGCAAGGACCTCTCCTGGGGGAATTGCCTAAAACAGTTTCAAAGGTGCTCATTACCTTTAAAACATAATAATAATTTTATTTATTTATTTAATTTATTTATTTAGCTAATCCTCACCCGAGGATATTTTTCCATTGATTTTGAGGGAGAGTAGGAGAGAGAAAGACAGAGAGAGGCATCGATGTGAGAGAAAGACATTGATTGGCTGCCTGCAGGATGAACCCCGACCTGGATTTGGGCTGGGGGGAAGCACTGCAATCAAACCCGGGACCCTTTGGTCCGCAGGCTGACGCTCTAGCCACTGAACCAAACTGGCTAGGGCTCATTACCTTTTGAGTAAACATCTGAAAACAAACCTGCATCACCTCTTGTTTTCAATATCACCTTACCCGAGTTTTTCCCTCTCTGGGGCTTAGAGTCCCTCCTAGTCCCCTTGTTCTCTTTGGCAAGATTTAGGGGTGGAGGCATGAGAGTGCAGGTATCAGATAAATCAAAGGTTTGGGTTTTCGTCAACGTAAGAAAAACCCTTCCAGACATCCCAAATCTACTCTAGTGACTTGCTTTCCAGCCTGAAGAATGCATGAATTTCAGCCAACCTGCAGAGTCACCTGGTTGCCGGAGCACCCTATGATAACAGGGAAGGGAACAAAGCTTGAATAGGGCTGGAGGCCAGGCCCCACGGGCAAGTCTAGCGTACCTAATGTGATACCCCTGCACACAAAGTGCCACCAAGGCAGCCAGAAGGAAGGTGCCACGGCCAGGAGAGCCTGTCCCACCCTCTCAGTTTACCTGGACTGTACAGGATTGAAGCACAGCTCTGCCATCAGCACCTGGCGTCCAGGCCACACTAGCATTGCTGCTGGAGAGCTTTGTCACCGTGATGTTGAAGGGGGCTGCAGGCAGTGCTGTGGATGGGAACTCAGAGTCAGTGCACTGGAGGTCAGCAAGGATATGAGAGAAGGGGACAAAAGGTATGGAAATCAAGCCTTGAGTCCCTCCCTAGGGTCTGCCCCTCTTAAACTAAAGATGACCACTCAGCACTCCCAGGACCACAGTAATATACAAGCCAAGCAACCAGCAGGAGACAGATGCTCACACCCAGGAGAGTGCCTAGGCTGTGGAGAGAGGCCACCTCTCCTTGAATTAGGGGCTCTGTCTGATCAAAGAAAAGGATAAGATAGTGGAAGTGGGGGGTTGAAGGTGGGGGAGGGAGGCCTTGGGAGAGCTAGTCACTGCAGCCACAGCCCATTCCCTCCCTCTGTGCAAGCCAGCCCTGTGGGTCTCCTCTATCAGCCTGCCAGGCTGTTTGCCCCTCCCCCACTCCCGCCACGTGGGTCTGGCAGAAACAAGGTTGGGCAAGAGCCCTGACCATCTCCTGCTGGCTCCCTCTCTCCCTCCTCCCCAGCGCTCTGCTTCAAGAAGGGAAATCTGCCGTGATGTCAGGTTTCTATTCTCATCTCAGCCTCAGCAGGGTCTCAGGTGCTCTCACTAGGAATGGAGCTATGCCAATTAACCCCTCATCCTCAGAGCCCAGCAGGACTGAGAAGAGCTGGAACACCAAATGATTCTGCCTTCCGCCACTGCTTGCAGAAAATGCCCGCCTCATCTACCCCTCTCCCACCAGTCCTCCTACCTTGAAGACGAACCGTGGCTGGGCGGGAAGAGGCCAGGCCTTTCCGGTTGTGAGCTTCACAGGAGAACACAGTGCTCTGGGTCACCCCTGGGGCCAGAAAACCTCAGTCAGCTCCCTCCCACCCGCCAAGCAGCAACTCCCTTTCAGTCTGGGGTTGGGGAAGGTGGATACTTAGGTTCCAGATCTTAATATACTAGAAGTCCCTCCAGCCAAAGGAAGGGGCTAGATAGTGGGGTATGGCAGAAGGAACAGGAACTTTGGAGTTTAATGAGCTTGGGTATAAGTCCAAAGGCTAAAGCTCTGTCTTCTCATCTCCCTAACGGGAGAACTATGAGAACCAAATGACGTAAAGTGCATAGCACACAGTAAGCACTTGAGAAATGCTATACCACCCCTCCTACCTCAAGCCCAGCTCCCGAAGACAGCACAAAACTGCCTCCCTTTTCTGGTCACTCCTTTATTGCACATTCCAGGGCCCCTCTCTGTTTGCTCGGCCTGGCACTGCTGTATTTGCAGATTCTTGGCCTTGCAATAGTTCTCAGCTCCTCATGCAGGTGTCTTGTCTCTAACTCCTTGGGGCTGGAGAGATGGTTTCTGTTTCTCGTTTTCCCTCCAGCCCCTGTGGTGCCCAGCAGTGTGGCATGCGGAGTAGGAGTTCAGGGAGTGCTTGTCATCAGGCTGGCTGCCTGAGGGTCCCAACCAGGCACATCTAGAGAGAACTGAAACCCAACCTCCCTCCTAATCTGCTCCAACCCAGCATCTCCTCAACAGGACCTGCCCTTGTTTCCAACAGGTCCTGCAGTCCACCTTGTCTCACGATTCGTGTTGCTAAGGGACTTAGCCGATCAGAGCCTGTGCCAGCGGAGGAGAGCGCACAGGTGAGGCAGGGGCATTTCCTGCCAGTACATGACACCACGCTCAGACAACAATCTCTTTCGGCCAGTTCAAGCCTCCACCAGAAGCACTTTCACAGAGAAGTGTGCCTCGCAAGTATGTGAGGTAGGTGCCCAAGGGTTTTGGGGTCCAGGTGGATGTGCAGGTGTGGCTGCCATAGGTTCCCTGTGTAGAGGTGTGCACAGATACCGTTGTTTAGGAAAACAATACAAGGGCCATTAGGAGAGGAGGCCCTGTATTTTTGTGCTGGCCTCCCCGCCCCACGTTCCTTCCCCCTGCCATTCCCTGCTCTGCAGCCTGACACTAGTCTCTAGGCATGTCTGCCAGACACTCCTCCTAGCTCTGCGTGGGCTGGTTCCTGGCTCCTTTTCTTGGGAGGAGTGAGGGGTAGAGGAAGAATGGGTGCCCCTGTTCCCTCCCAATTCATCTCCCAGGGCCAGCTGTACACAGCCTGCACTATCGTGAGCCAGGGAGAGAGACTCCAGCATCCTCCTTCGCACACACACAGCAGGATCTCCACTAATCTGCCCACCCAGCGGGCCTAGCACACCTGATGAATGAGCTTAGCAATGGTGCAGCTCACATACCCAGCACCAGGGTTTGCTCTGGGCACTCACAAGGGCAAACGGTGATTGAAGCAGATTCGAACTCCACCCCCACCCCCACCACCCCCGCTCAAAAGCCCTCCTGAGGCTGCTCTCACCTGTTACGTTCAAAACAGAAGGAGAGGGAAAAGGTCCCCCAACCTTTGTGCCTCCTCTCCACCAGATAATGGTAACAGGTTCAGGGGGCCCCACGGCCTCACAGGACAGTTGGAAAGAGGCATTGGGTGGTACTGCCAGATCTTTCGGCTCCACGGTGAAAAACGGCACACCTAGGGAGAAAAGGAGCGTGGCACTGAGCCTCGCCGCCTCGCGGCTTCCCACTGCTCCGTGAAGCCCTCGCTGCACACGGTCCCACAGGCCCTCGCGGTTGGGTCTACTGCCCAGCAGGAACCTAGCTGGATAGGCGGGCTCTTCTTTGACCCCCTTAGGGGTATTGTTTATGCTGTCCCCTTGGGCATGGCGGGATTCTCCTTTCCCAGGCCTTCTCTGACAGTCCCTCTCTGAGCAAGAAAGGGGGCAGAGGGTGGGGAGCTGGGAGAAGGGCAAAAAGGGAGAAGTGGGCGGGCTTGAGCAGAGTTCTGCTGGCAGGACCCAGATCCAGTTCAGAGCCCTTTGTTACTTTCTTAGTCACTTTGTTTTCCTGGGCTGAAAAGCTCTGAGCTCCCGCAGCTGCGGAGCCTTCCTCCCCTCCCCCTTCCTCTCCCCCTTCTGGCCTGGCCACTTGGCAGAACAGGGTCCAGCCCCAGATGGGTGCTTGAGGCTGTTGTTCAGGCAACTGAAACTGACTTGCATCCCATAAGTCGGGAGTCCTAGTTGCCCCTTTGGTTCTCAAATACCCAGATTCCAGTGGGTATGATCTTGCGATGTATGTAGAGGGTGAGCCTGGACCCTGGTACAATCAGGCAGCTTTCTTCCACTGAGCTTTCTCCTCCAGAGTTGCGGTCACCAGCAGACAGCCATGTGCCCCCTCCTCACCTTCTACCGTGAGCCACACTGGTGGGGAGATCTCGGTTTTGCCCCCATCTTCCACCTCGCACCAATACCGGCCTGCATCAGAACGCTCCACTGACTTCAGGCTGTGGAAACAGGACACCAGGCTCACCTCCCAAGGTCAAGGGGGGCAGCTCTGCTGGGCAGACTCAATGGGCTCAGCCTGCGCTTACTTCTGGAAATTTCCACAGGTGGCCAAATAAAGAAACCACACACCTCTGGGCATCCCAGTGTCCCCGGGCTGGCATCCCACACCTTCCCCCACAGTCCTGCACCTGAGGAAGCCGATCCAGTGCTGCTCGCTGACTGAGACGTACATCTGATTCAAGCCCTGGACCATAGCCCCGTCCTTCATCCACAGTATGTCAGGATCCTCCATCCCCTCCACACTGCAGTTGAGACTCACCGGCTGCCCCTGAGACACTGTCAGCTTCACCGGGGCTCCCATGAGCTTCAGGCCTGCAAGGTGGGAAGGAGAAGGTGTCATCCCACTTGAGAGGTCCCTGTCTCTGGAAATATGCCCCATCCTCTTCTAGAACCTAGCTGGTGTCAGAGGGCTCATTCTCAGCTAATGGCTAAGGCAGCCGAGGCGGGACAACGTGCAAGGGACTTAGACCTGGGCTGTGGGAAGGGGCATGACAGACTCTCCGTTTCTGCCACTGCCAAGTTCCCCCCATCGCCAAGGAAGTGATCTCTTCCCCATACCTCCCCAAAACCAAAAAGAAGTCAAGCCAGGCTAAAGCAGTGGGGTGTTCCCTTCCCACATACCTGGGGCAGGCACTGCCTTGTAATTGGCTGCTGTCCCCAGCCAGCACAACAGGCAACCAGTTCTCCACCCAAGATCCCAGGGCCCAGACCTGCACTGCAGCTGGCACCCACTCTGTACCCCACCCAGGCAAAGGAAAGGAGGCTGAAGGAGGGGGTGCTCCCCTGAAGTGGAGAACATATGGCTGCAAAACCACGTCAGAACAAACACATGGCAGCCTTCCTGGCAGCCGCCTGCTCTATTAATACCTGAATGTGTGCAGGGGCGAGTGCTAGGAAGGTAGGAGGTGGGGGGGGGGCCTGAATGGGGAGCCCAAGACCCCTGAACTACTGTCAAACCAACAGAAGCCACCTCTGAATGCTACCCTCTGCACAACACACACACACACACACACACACACACACACACACACCCCACCCCACCCCACCCCCCCTGGTGTTTTTAAGCAGAGAAAGGCAGGTGAACTGTCTACCGATCTGAAATCCAGTCCTGCTTCTTCCTGCCCTCAGCTGTGTGACTCCAGACAAATCCTAAACTCTCTGAGACACACACCTTTCAAATACTTGTCACTCTTTCTCTTCCCTTCCCTGAGGGGCTGATTTGGCAAGGAGTGCGGTCTCAAGGGAAGGTGCCAGCTGGGCGCCTGCCGCTCTGGCCTGTGTTTCTTCCTCAACCCTTCATCTGTCCGGATCAGTCACAGGACAAGAAGCGCCGGCCTCATACACCCACTCCGCGCAGCAGCCCCGGGGGTGCGGAGGGTAAACTTGAGGGTCCAGAGTGCTGCAAGGCGCACTCCGGCGGCTGTCAAATGCCTCCGTGGGAACACAAACCCCCAAAAGACTAGCAACCTGGTCCCGGCCGTCACCCCCAACACTCCAGGCTTCGGAAGCTCAGTGGGCACGGGAACTAGAGTACATCCTGACGTTTCCTGCGACCCGGCACCTTCACGGCCACTGTACCTCAGGGGCACCTCCTGGGTGCTCAGCCCCACCCCGGGAGTTCCAGGAGAGACGAGGTGTGTGTGTGGTGGGGGGGGCAGAATGGGGTCCCCAGAACCAGGAGGGGAGCGCAAGCAACTGGGAACCTAGAGGTGGGGAAATCCGGCTGCAAACGCCCCCGCTAACCACACAGCCCCACTCCTTTCCTTCCCACCCACCCCCCGCTCCCCAGAGGAGCCCCGGACGAGAGAAAGTTGGGGGTGGGAGCCCCGAGACCAACAGAGCACACGCGGCTGCGCCCCACCCCCCGCCTAGGCCTTCCAGCTGGGTCCCCCCACCCAAACCCCCGGCCCGCCCAGGCCCGGGCTCCCACCCCGGCCGCGCCCCCCGCCGCCTCCCGGGCCGGCCCCTACCTTCGGCCACGGGCTCGGGGAGCAGCAGAGCGGCCAGACCCGCCAGCAGCGGCAGCGGCAGCGGCGGGAGCCCCGACCGCCCCATGCTCCGCCTCAGCGCCATCGGCGGCCACGCCGCACCATGCCGGGCCCGGCCCGCGAGCGGCCGGGGAGGAGGGAGGAGGGAGGAGGGACGCCGGGGGAGGCCGGGGCGAGGAGGGTCCCGGGGGCGGGGGCCGGCCGGGGAGGCGGGGCTGGAGCCCGAGCCGCCGAGACCCGCGCGCGGCGGCCTCCGTCAGCGGCGCGGGGTCGCCGGGGCTGCTCCCGGGCCACCGCGCTCCTTCCACGGCCGTCGCCGCTGTCGCCGCCGCCGCTGATTCATGTTCTCGGAGCCGCCGCCTCCTCCCAGCCCTCCCGCCCGCAGCCGGAGCTGGGACCGCCCCCCGCGGGGCCCGGGCGGCGCGCTGGGAGCGCCAACCTGCCGGTGGCCGTCGGGTCCCGGGCCTCCGCGGGTCCTCGCCCACCCGTCTCCCCAGCCCTGGCCAGGACCCCCTGCCCCAGCCGCCCCAGTGCCCAGCCCAGCCACGCCCCTCCTTTCCCAAAATACACCCCAGAATCTTTTCAAACCCGCAACTCCAGTCCTTTCCCTTAAAACCTTGCTGGAAGCCTCTAACAGCGGTTCTCAACCTGTGGGTGGCGCGCGACCCCTTTGGCGGCCCAGCGACCCTTTCACAGGGGTCACCATCCTGCATATCAGATAGTTACATTATGATTCATAACAGTAGCAGCATTACAGTTACGAAGTAGCAACGAAAATAATTCTTTATGGTTGGGTCACGACGTGAGGAACTGTATTTGTATTCAAAGGGCCAGAACGAAGGTTGAGAACCCCTGCACCACGTTTCAACTTTTGTCCAGACTCTGATTCCAAAAGCCAGCACCTGCCTCTCAGGATATAAAGCGCCTCAGTGCCCTAGGCACTGGAAACCACCAGCCCTCTCCCCCCACATTGTCCTGACTCAGGGCCCCCACCGCAGGGTCTACTAGAACCGCTTCCTGCTTCTTTCATGAGCCTTTCACCCACATTCCCCAATTCTGCTCCACTTCCCACCCCTTCATCCCCGAGACCTTGGGCCTTGAGGCCTGAGTTTTCCAAGCTCTTCTTGGTAATCCTCGGGTTTTATCTGCTATGCCAAAGCCCAGGGGCCCACATCTTTGGGGGGGGGGGTTGTCATTCTTCCTAGTTGCTTCCTCAGCTTCTATCTACCCCTTGCCCCCCCAGGGTCTGTTATGAAAGTCGGTTGTATTATTACAATAGCCAATGAAACATAAGTTGTTATTAATAGGACACGTTGCACACAGTAGGCGCTCTGTAAATAAGTACTAGGCAGATGCCTGTTAAATAATTTCCTCGGAGCTTGGCCTGTCCCACAACCAGTAATCACTGGAGTGGCTGTGCCCACGGACATCCTGTCGCGCAACATGCAGAGCTGGTTCCAAATCTAGGCTACCAAGCGTCCCCTCCCCTTGGCCTGGAGCTCACTCCAGAGGGCGTCTCCCAGGACTCCGCGGTGAGGGCGAGGGACGAGCCACTTTTAGTGCCCTGTTTTTCGCAGCCTCCTGGGATCTTTCCGGGGATTCGCCTTCCGAGCAGCGGGAGCCTGCCTCTTCCTCGCTGGGCCCCCCTAGTGCTAGTTTGTTAATTACTACGACAACAACAGCTGTGCTGGAGGCAGCCCCAGACCCAGTTGGGGGCGCCCCCAGGCGGCAGCCCAGGGAGGGACTCCGGAAGCGCTGTCTGTTGGGTCGCAGGGGCCGAGTCTTTGGTTCAGCTGAGCACTCTACCAATTTTCTTGGGCACTGTAGGATGGCTCCAGGACCTTCTTAAAGGGAGGGGAAAATTGTTCGGTTCTAGAACCCACAGATTCTGAGCTTGGGCCGAATCGGACCAGGGCAGGCAGACAATAGTCTGGGGATGAAACCAGATTCGCAAGGGCAGGTACTACGGCAACGTGGCTGCTGCAGCCCTGCGCTTCATTACTTGTCACTTCTCAAGGCTCTCGCCCCCACCTCTCCTCTCTTCGGGACTACACATGTACGGCGGAAGGAAGCCTCCTTATACGGACTCTGACTGATGTTGGAAAGGCTCTTCCTAGAGAATGTTAAACCCAGAGCCCAAACCCAGCCTTCCACTTCCTTCACTCCCCGCATCCCCTCCCGCCATTTCCTGAACTCTGACAAAGAATCCCAGCCCAAGGGCCATCATTTGCCACCGTCAAAAAGGGCTTCTCCGACATGTCATGGATGCCGCTGCATTCTTTACTCAGAGCCTTGTGAGGCACAGCACTGTTCCCCTCCAGCAGCACACTTCCCCTGTGGGGCCAGGAGCCCTGAGTTCCTGCTTCCTCTACCCCTCCTTCTTGAATCCCTCTCAATTCTTAGTATTTCTACTTGCAGGGTACGGCAGACTATAGGGTCCTGATCTTCAGAGTTCCCAGATCCTACATAGGGTAGGGTGCTTGCCACCCTGAGCCCTCACACCCATTCTTCTTACCTATCTCCTCTCCCTCTCTCTCTCTCTCTCTCTATGGTATAGAACATACTTTAAGGGTATGCGAGCAGGTGTGATTTTGTGGGAGAGGTGTGTAGGTGGGTGAGAGGGTGTGCATTGTGACATATGAGGGAGGGTGTGCATTTATGCAAACTCTAAATGTGACTGACGCTTTGTGGGTGGATGGGGAGAAAGTGTGTGTGTGTGTGTGTGTGTGTGTGTGTGTGTGTGTGTGACTGGCGGAGGTTGGCTGCCTATGCCTGCAAAAATCTCCCTTCCTTTCATAAATGCATTGCTTGGAAGGAAACTAATCAAATCAACAGGAAATGTATTTGACCTAATGCAGGAGCAGCTGTCCCAGCAATTCCTGTTCTCAGAACAGAACAGGGGCCAGCTATGATCTATCCCTGGGGAGTAAGAAGGGGCCGCAAGGGAGAGGAAGGGCCCAACAGTCCCTTATGGATGGAGCTAGGTTGAACCCTGGCATTTCCTTACTCAGGTGAATTAAGTATCCGCCTACTCTCTGCCTTCTCAGGAAGCAGCTGCTTCATCGTTTCCAGAGTTTGGCGGCGGGGACAGTAGACCAAGAGGATACCAAGGTGAGCCATGGAGTCCAGGTAGTTTCCCCAGGCCTATGCCCAGGGACCTATTCTTTCCCAACTACTGGCTAAAGAGGTGAGAGTTGGAAGTTTCACTTAAGGAATGGGGCAGGCCACAGATTAAGTTCCTCATCATCTTAGAGAAACAGGGAATCTGTGCCTGTGGGGCTTGGAGGAAAACGACCCACAGGTGTGATTCCAGGGGTGGTGGGGACTGTTGCTGCGCCTGCTAAATACACCTTGCCTGAAATTCCTCGGCCAAAAACAATGCCACTCCTTGCCAGAGACGAAGCAGAAAGGTAACTTCCTAGAAGAAACTAGACTTTGATTTATAATCTCAGGGGACTTTCAAATAATCAGATTTCCCCTCAAAAGCAGATTTAGGAAGTAGGAAGAGAGCAATAAGTTTGGGATTTCTGAACCAGCAGACGAGTCCAAATGTGTGAAAGAAAAAAATTTGTCCTCTTCAAAATTTCACTTAGGGATGGCAGAGTTTCACCTAAAGAGGAAGTGTTTCATATGTGTGTGTGAATGTGAGGGTAAGTGTCTGTGTGTTTAAATGCCCCATATCTAGCCCTGGCCAGTGTGGCTCAGTTGGTTGGCGTGTTGCCAGTACACCAAAAGGTGGCAAATTCAATTCCTGGTCAGAGCACATATCCAGGTTTTGGGTTTGACCCTGGTCTGGGCACCTACAGGAGGCAACACAATGTTTCTCTCTCTCTCTGTCTCTCCCTCTCTCCCCCCCCCCCCCTTTCCTTTCTCTCAAATCAATAAAAATATCCTTGGGTGAGGCTTTATTTTTTAAAATTCTATCTGGCTGTCTGTATTTCTCTTTTTAACTTGACCCTCTTTAACTGCAGCCTGGCAACTGAGGCATTTCTGATTATTTTTATTTTTAAAATGTTATTATAGAATATTTTTTAAAGTTTTTATTTATTGATTTGAGAGAGAGAGAAACATTGATGTGTTGTTCCACCCACCCATGCACTCACAGGTTGATTCCTGCACGTGTCCTGCACAAAGACCAAACCTGAGAGCTTAGCATATCAGGAGGACCACCAAGCACCTGAGCTACATGGCCAGGACTTGCTGGAGTTTTTAAAAGCAAATCTTAGCTATATAATTTCAGCTGTAAATATTACACTACATATCTGTAATAGACGTTTAAAAATCTCTCCACTTATAGATTCAGATTGTTATATATAGAAATGTTTATAAATATGGGCATGTATAACAATATATACATATATTTCCATTGTTAGCTAAGAAGGGTCAAAAAGGAAGACACCCCCGTGGCAATAAGCATATCGCCCAAATCTTTGTTTCTAATACCATTTTCTAATAAAAGGAACCAAGAGTTGCCCTAGCCAGTTTGGTCAGTCGATAGAGCATTGGCCTAAGGACTGAAGGGTCCTAGGTTTCATTGCAATCAAGGGCACATACCTCAGTTGCAGACTCAATTTCTGGCCCTGGTTGGGGCACTTCCTTACTTTCTGGAACTATAAAATGCTCCAGGCTCAATTCATTTATTTCCTGTCCCAATCCTAGAATCAGCCATTTTTCCAAGGACTCTTGGTTCCTTTTGCTATTGTTGTTGTTAATCCTCACCCAAGGACATTTTTCCCACTGATTTTTAGACACAGTGGAAGGGAGAGGGAGAGACAGAGAGAGAAACATGGATGTGAGACATTGATTGGTTGCCTCCATATGTGCCCCAACCAGGACCCAGGAATCTAGCCTGCAATCGAGGTACATGCCATTGACCAGAATCGAACCCAGGACCCTTCAGTCTGAGGGTCAACACTCTATCCACTGAGACAAACTGGCTAGGGCCAGGTTCAATTTTTTTTGACATTAAGCTTTTTGAGGAAATGTTTTGTTTTGTACTATTCTTCCAATTGTATCACATCAGGAGGCATATTATGTCCAGTGGTCCCACTTTTAGTGGTGTTAAGTAGATTCATGAGGTGGCAACCTGATCCATCCATATAAAATCCTAATCAAGCTTTCACTTAGCAGTTTTATTGGTCATTGATGATCACTGCCTGGAGTGGTTGCAAACAATGAGTTTCTACTAGCACTCATCCTACATTTTGGCTCCAGTTCCCCTCCCATAACTTCTGACCAGATTCATTACTATTTTGGACTAGATTGGCTAAATCCTAGTAGCTGTAATTACTGCTACAATTGAGATAAAGAAAACTAAAATACTAAGTGTACTGGTTAATAATGCAGATTTTTTTCAATAGATGGAGTTGCATATATGTTGCTGTATATGCAATTTGATATGTATGCTATTTTGTTGTATTGCTCCTTCAGATTACCACTTGTTCCAATCAATGGCACACGCACTTTCGGAGCAGCACTTCAAAACGTATGGAAGAAGGGAAAAATTGGGTCTCTGAATGGTTTGCCTCAAAACAAGAAAAGTTCTTTTGGGACTGTATCCACAAATTACCTGAAAGATGGGGGAAATGTGTAGCTAGTAATGGACATTACTTTGAATAAAGCACTTTTGATGTTTCTCTTGAAATTATCCTGTTTTCTTTGATTACAAAATCCGCATTATTAACCGGTTAGTAATGTGGAGCAACTATTAATCGGTTAATAGTGTGGGTTAACTAGTAACTGGCTAATAATATGGATTAACTATTAACCGGTTAAAATGTGGATTAATTATTAATCGGTTAAAAATTTGGATTAACTATTTTGACCAGTTAATAGTTCGGATTGACTATCATGATCAAAGCGTCGTTCAAATTGATTGTTGTTGGTAGCGATCAGTACTAACGGCTTCACCTGGTTTTAGAAGCTCATAATACACCACACCTTCCTGATCCTACCGAACACAGAGCGTTGTCTTCTTTCCAAACGATTTGGCCTTGCAGTCAATGTTGATGGTTGACCTGGATCAACCCATGACTTTGTGCACTTGGGATTCTCCAAATAAATCCACTTTTCATCACCAATCACAATTCGATGCAAAAAAGACTTTCTTTCGTGACACTGAAGCAACATTTTACTGATGACTTTTCTGTTTTCCATTTATCTTTTGTTCAGTTGATGTGGCATCCATTTTCCTTCCTTTAAAATCTTTCCCATTGCTAGTAAATGATCAGAAATTGTTTGCTGAGAAATGTTTAATCTTTCTGCAAGTTGATTTTGAGTTTGATACGCATCTTCATCCAATAATGCTTGTAATTGTTGGTCTTCAAACTTTTTCGGTTGACCTGGACGTTCTTTGTCTTTCATATTGAAATCATCACTTCTAAAGTTTTAAAACCAGCGTTCACAAGTTTCTTGAGATGGAGCATGTTCACCATAAGCTTCCCGAAGTATATGATAACTTTCAGCAGCACTTTTCTTCAAAGTAAAATATTGAATTAAAACTTTCCACAAATGCTTTTTTTGACATGAAATTCGACATTTTTAAGCGTAAAAATATCTATGATGTTAACATCTTCAGAAAATTTGACATATGAAGTTTTGAAGCTTGTCAATACAACAAAATAGCATACATATCAAATAGCATATATAGCAACATATGTGTAACTCTATTGAAAAAAAATCCGCATTATTAACTGGTACACCTAGTTCTATAGAATACCTGTAAACTTGTTGGAAATGCAAATTCTTGGATCCTATTCCAGACCTACTAAATCAGAAACTTTTAAGGATGAGGCCCAGCAATCTGTTTTAACAAGCCCTCCAGGTGATTGGTGCCTGCTGAAGTTTGAAAACCACTGGACTGATTATTGGCTGCCCTAAGATGGCCTTCAATCAAGCAATGACTTACTAAGGTCCTAAATGCATGGCAATATGTTGGGTGTTGAGTGTTATGGAAAAGAAGGCCTGATGCCCCCAAGAAACTCACAGTCTATTCAAGGGAACAAGACACATGCTTGTTATAGTTGATATTTAGCAGTACTTCCCAACACGTCACACAAGTGGTACACGTGGAATGTTCCAAGAAAAGTTCAGTGATTAACCAGGTTGGCCAAGGTTTTAGAGTTAACTCTAGCTAGGCCTTAAAAGAAGAGAAAGAAAATATATCCAGAGACACAGAAGCACAGAACAGACTACAGAATCTCAGAGGGAAGGCAGGGGAGGGTGGGTGGGTGGGTGGGAAGAGATCAACCAAAAAACTTGTATGCATATGTGCATAACCCATGACACAGACAATAGGGTGGTGAAGGGCTGGGGGTGAGGACAGACTAAAAGGGGTCATGGGGGGGCAGGGTGGAGGGGACATATGTAATACTTTCAACAACAAAGATTTAATTAAGAGGAGGAGGAGGAGGAGGAGTAGAAAGGTCTTGGCTATTGTGGCTCAGTTGGTTGAGCATCATCCTATGCACTTACAAGTTGCCCATTTAATTCTGGGTAAGGGCACATGCCAGGGTTGCAGGCTGGATCCCCAGTGGGGATGTACAGGAGGTAGCCGATGGATGATTCACTCTCATATCAATGTTTCTCTCCCGCTCTTTCTCCCTTCCTTTCTCTAAAAATCAATTTAAAGAAAAGAAGAAGACTTTGGGATAGGGTGGAGGGGAAAACAAGAGTTCCAGTAAGGGGCACTGGCGTGCACAAAGGCAGAATGCTCACTGAGGAAATCGCCTGGCGGACAGCGGGGCTGCTTTTTGCTCTCTTCCCACCGCAGCTGCGTGCAGGCATCTGGGTGCGGTTACCCGCGCTGGTGGGACACCCTTTACGCAACACAAAACTCACGTCGTGGCCACAAGGCAAGCGGGGACCCGCCTTAGCGCTCGCAGGTGCCGAACTCCGAGCCACAGAACCCCGAGGGGGCGGGGCCAGGCCGGGGAGGCGGGGCCTCGCTGGGGGCGGAAGTCAGACCTGGCGGCGGCGGAAGCCTGCTGGCCAAGATGGCGGCGCCCAGGCGGCCCAGGAACGGGTAGGTGGCTGAGCTGGAGAGACGGACTTAGGGAATCTCGGCGGCGGGCTCTGGTGCAGAGTGTTTAGTTCCTTTGTCAGAGCCGCCCGCGCGTGTCTGGGCTGCACAGGAGCGGCCGTGGGGTGTGGCGATCCGGGCGCGGCCCTGCCCGGCGTCCCCGACAGCGCGGCCAGGCGTCCCCGACGCTCGGTGATTTCCCTTCGCTGACGTGCGTGGTCCAAGAGCACGCGCGACCGCGCAGCCCTGCGGGGCGTTGTGGGCCGCGCAGTGTACAAATGTCTTTGGTGATGTTTATTCTTAAGTATTTTATGATTTTCGATGCTATTGTAAGTGGAATTGTTTCCTCTCATGTCCTGATCGTTCTTTGCTGGTATCTAAAAATACTACGTATATGTTTTACTTTTAGTCCGAGCATGTTCGCTCCAGTTTGTTGGAGCCCCCACTCCCTGGTGTGACATTTGTCTGCCTGGCTCCTGGTGCATTTTCCTTAGTTCCCCTCGGCTTGTAACTGAGACTTTTTATCACCCAAGGCTTGTAAAAAAAAACACTAAGTTACCAGTAAATGTTGTTGGGAGGCTGAGGATATCAACGAAGGATAAATGGGAAAGGAATGGCAATAAGGCACGAATGAGGAGGGATGAGTTGGCATGCATCCAAGGAAAAAGTCTTCTTTGATGCACAATAAAGGGAGCCAGGGTTCCGTTAAAGAGGGCCCATCTTTATTGCTTTTAGTGGTGAATGAGAGGGAGTCCCCACACAGAAGCAGTGCTGGAAAGAGTTGCACTGGGGAGGCAGCTGGAGTTGTCAAGATGCTGTCGAGACCGAAGCCAGGGGAGTCGGAGGTGGACCTGCTTCGATTCCAGAGTCAGTTTCTTGCAGCTGGTGCAGCCCCAGCAGTGCAGTTGGTGAAGAATAAAAGTAGGAGAGGCGCGAGTGCTAACCTGGACCAGCCTCGGCTGCAGGATCAGCGGGATGTGGTGATGCTGGACGGTGAGTGGCTGTGTGTGTGAGGCTGAGGAGGAGAGGGTACAGCATCAGGGTCTCCTTCCCCTTCCTGATGTGGCTGGATTCTACCCATTATTATTATTTCATGCACTGCACAGCCTCTGTGGCTGCAACCCCATTTTACATAGGAAGAAACTGAAGCTCAAAAGAGGTTCAAGACCTTGCTCAAGGTGACACAGCTTGAGCCAGGGCTCCCCAGTAGCGGACTTTCTTTCTTTGGCTTTCCCCTAGCCTTCAGACTCTACCTGGGAAGGTATGAGTATCCTCATATCTGGGTTTTTTTTTTCTCTCTCAGATCTCCCAGATTTGCCCCCAGCTTTGGTTCCTGCTCCTCCAAAAAGAGCCAAGCCCACCCCTGACCATCCCCTGGCTGACCCCGTGGACCCTGAAGAGAGGCTGAACAGGCATGATCAGCACATCACTGCTGTCTTGACTAAGATTATTGTGCGTCTCTCCCTGATTGAGTGGGACAAGGCATCCTGGGGCACAGAGGATATTGGGTGGGGGTGGTGAGGTTTTTGTGGAAAGGGGGCTTTAGAAAGGGTGATTTGAGTAAAGGGTGATTTATTCCCCTGCAGTGATGAGGGGTCTGGTTTACGATTACTGTGCCCTAAAAAAGCAAGGTGGGTTTATCACTTCATAGAGTGAGATTCTAGTTATACAGAACTGGGGCTACTAGCATAGGCTCCAGCCTGGGGAAGTCTTCATATCATCACTCCTTTGTCTTCTGTTGCGCAGGAACGAGATACAAGTTCAGTGGCTGTGAATCTGCCTGTACCCAGTGGTGTCGCATTCCCCCCTGTGTTCCATCGCTCACAGGACAGACAGGTAGACGGGTAACCGTAGATGGTACTTAGGGTGCAGTCAAGTGAACTTCCTAGTGCATCTTCTGCTGATTGGGAAACTTAATAATGATAAGCAATTCTGTCCTTAAAGTGGCACCATATTAAGTACTTTATACGGATTCCTTTATTTAATCCTCATAATAACGATGCAATGTAAGCAACATTATCCCCATTTTTTCAAAAGATAAATGAATTGTTCAACACCATATATCTAATAGAAGAGTCAGAAATCCAACCCAAGTCTGTCAGACTTCAAGACCTGTACTCCTATAGTGCCCTGCTTTTTCTGAGGACTAGGGTTGTGACCGTTGGAAATTAAGCAATTTTCTTTTATCTCTTTGTTCCAGTGCCTAGTATAAAGAGATTGAGAAGAGAATGGGGTAAGGAATATTAGTCACCTGAGTTTTCTTTTTGCCCCATAGAGGAAGCCAGCAATATCTGGTAAGAGAAGCATCTTTGCCCAGGAAATTGCAGCAAGGAGAGGATCTGAAGCCAGCATCCCACCAATTAGAGGAGTTGTGTCTACCCAGGACCGACCAGACGGTGAGCTGGGGTTGAAGAGGCATGAGCTTGGCTTTTTTGTGACGCAGGATAGTAGAGTGATCTTTGGATATACATGTTCCCTACTTGAAATATGAATTGCATTTGAGCCATTTGAAGAGGAAGCTGTCCTATATCCTCATTTAGAGCATTGCATATGGGTGGCTTTGGTCCACCATAGGTGCAGGGAGAGAGTAGGCCAAGGGAGAGGTTAGAAATAGCAAAGACTATAAAATAAAGATAGAAGCCAAGATTCCTTTAATAATACAAATTACTAGTGGAAGAGCTGGGGGCATGCCCTTGACACATAGCCTGAACATCTAAGAGCATGGTCAGAAAGTAGGATGTTTCCAAGGGAAATCTATACTAACAAAAGGGTAATATGCTAACTAGACCGGAGACCTTCCAGACAAAGCCATGGTGGCGGGGCTGAAGCAGAGGCAGTTAGGGGCCAGATCAGGCCAGCGGGGGGGGAGAGGGGGACAGTTGGTGGCGAGCAGGCCAGCAGGTGGTGGCAGTTAGGAGTGATCAGGCTGGAAGGGGGCAGGGGGAGCAATTGGAGGCGATTGGGCCAGCAGGCAGAGTGGTTAGGGGCAATCAGGCAGGCAGGCAGGTGAGCGGTTAGGAGCCAGCAGTCCCAGATTGTGAGAGGGATGTCCCACAGGGATCGGGCCTAAACCGGCAATTGGACATCCCCTGAGGGGTCCCAAATTAGAGAGGATGTAGGCTGGGCTATGGGACACCCCTTTCCCCCCCATGCACGGATTTCATGCACTGGGCCACTAGTCTTCTCATGTAAGTCCAAGGGGAAGAATGAGTAGGGGGTGGAGGTAGGGGTCTCTGCTATGTGCCTAGGAAAGCTCTGGGGCTTCCATCTCTCTCTAGGCCTCATGGGATTGGAGAAGAGGGCCAAAAGCCCAATTGGTATGAGGCAATGAAACTGATCATACACTTTTTCCAGGTGCTGTGACCTGTGAGTCACTCACACCTAAGGAGCAAGATCATCAGCTTCCATGTGGCAGCCAGAACTTCCAGGGACCCCATCTGGTCACAGGAAAGGGGCTCAGGGACCAGGAGGCTGAGCAGGAAGCCCAGACCATCCATGAAGAGAACATAGCGAGACTGCAAGCTATGACTCCTGAGGAGATCCTGCAGGAACAGCAGAGGTTGCTGGCTCAGCTTGGTATGGGTACCTGGCTTTCTTGCCAAGACTGGGCTAGGAAGGGACTGCTACTTATTGAGGAAAGCTTACTGTGATTTCCAGGCATTATGCTGAGCACTTTACATCATCCTGTCC
Source organism: Murina feae (assembly GCA_004026665.1). NCBI lineage: Eukaryota > Metazoa > Chordata > Mammalia > Chiroptera > Vespertilionidae > Murina > Murina feae. Next base: position 17,241 of record PVJC01004642.1, on the reverse strand, counting down.
TCAAACTGTTCCTGTGAGGTAGGTGGTACTGATCTCACTTAAGGAAAAAAACACAAAAAAAACACGTGAGGCACAAAATTTTAAGAAATTGCCCTGGCCAGGTTGTTCAGTTGGTTAAGTAACATCCTGATGCACAAGGTCATAGTTTTAATCCCTGGTGAAGGCGCATACAAGAAGCAACCATTGATTGCATAAATGAGTGTAACAACAATGGATGTTTCTCTCTCTCTCTCTCTCTCTCTCTCTCTCTCTCTCTCTTTCAAATCAATCAATTAAAAAATGTTATAAAGCAGTAAAAACAATTTTTTTTTTTTTTTTAATTACTGATTTCAGAGAGGAAGGGAGAGGGAGAGAGAGATAGAAACATCAATGATGAACCCTAGCTGGTTTGGCTCTGTGAACAGAGCATTGGCCTGTGGACTGAAGGGTCCTGGGTTTGATTCCAGTCAAGGGCACATGCCTGGGTTGTGGGATGGATCCCCAGTAAGGGTGTGCAGGAGGCAGGTGATCCATGATTCTCTCTCATCATTGATGTTTTTATCTCTCTCTCCCTCTGCCTTCCTCTCTGAAGTCAATAAAAATATATTTAAAAAGAAAAACTATATCTAGCACCTCTATAGAGCAAAGCGTATATTAGGTTTTTAGTGAATTTTTGTGCATAAATTGGCCATAAGTGAGAAAATTTTTTTCCTAAATGCCTTCATTTTCACCCTAGGCGACATTCATTCATTTATTCCACAGCCACTTTGGGCCTATGACCTGGAGCCAAGCACAGGGATGGGCATAAACACGGGCCAGTGGACTGTGAAGGGTGGAGGCAGAAGTGGGCAGGCAGATCCCAGTGGCAGTTATGGGTCATTGAGGCCCCCCAGAGCCCAGGGGCCTCAGTCCAGGGCTGAGAAGTGGCTTGGTCCTGGCACCTATAGGCAGTATTCGGGTTTCAGGTCTAGAGGAGGTTAAGGAAGATCTGCCTTCATCCTCTCTTCTCTCCCTCTCTCCTCTAGATCCCAGCTTGGTTGCTTTCTTGAGATCTCGCAGCCGTACCCATGAGCAAGCAGAAGAAAAGGCCATCAAGGAGCAGAGGGCAGGAGGACCCTCTGTTGAGGTCACTGGAGAAGAGCCCGTTATGCCAACTCCTGCCAGTGAGCCTAGGCAGGAAGATGAGCCGGAGCCAGGAACCCCAGGTTTGGAGGAGCGGGTACATCTTTTGGGGAAAAGTAGAGGAAAGAATTCCTTCTGGCGAATGAGAAAAGAGAATCATCTCTGTCCTTGAACCTCTAACGTGAATCTCATTATTGCCTTGAAATCTGTCTTCATTTATTGACATGTATATTCTTTGTGCGAATGCTTCCTGTTTTCCTGTCCTATTACTTCTCCTTTCCCCCCTTCTGGTAAAAGGCAGCAGTGTGTGATGGCTCACTGGCCCCCTCCCCCAGCAGACCATCTTCTTCCTGCCTTTGCTATAGCTGCCCCAGCTATGGTTCCGTCCATCCCAGTGTTCTGCCTCTGCTCTCAGCGTTGTGGGGAAGACGGCCGGGCCGGGGTGGTGGGAGAAGAGTAGTGCAGGCCTTACGAATATGCCAGACCTGAAGCAGAGAGGCCGGCGGGAGCACTCATTTCCCAGGAACTTGATTATTTTATTAGTGATGAACAAAAGAAGAAATTAAATTATGAGAGCCAGGACCTCCTGCCCCTGGATGAGCTCCAGGCCAGCCGAGCAGGTTGGGTGCAGGCTGGGGTGAGGAAGGAAGAGGTTGTTGGTGTGTGTTTTTGTATCTTGCCTCCCTGAAGCGGTATAGCTACCCCCACTCCTTGGCCCCCACTTCTCTGCTCCTGTGGGAGGTTGGTACTTGGCAGTGAAGAACTATGTTTTCCCTGGTTTGTGTGGTCCTCCCTTCCTTCTCTGCTCCCCCTCTCTTCTCTTCTCACCTTCTCCTCTTCCTTTTCCTCTCCCAAGGAATCCTTGAGGTCAGTTAGGGGCTAGAGCCCAGGGACTAGGTGTTGTGCCATGTCAGGGACAGGACATTTGCCCAGTTCCCAGGATGAAGACGGGGACTGCAGTGGCTCAGTGAGCTGAGCCCCTTAGGGAATACTTCTCTGCTTCCATCTCCCCAGCTCTGGCACTGCCTGTGGCCCCCCACAAGGAATGGCTGCATATGGACACTGTTGAGCTGGACAAGCTCCATTGGACCCAGGACCTGCCCCCACTCTGGCGGCAGCAGACGCAGGAGGTGAGGAGCGCAAACTGGCCTACAGGGGGTGGATTGGGGTGAGAGTGGAGCTGCGGCTCTCGTACCCAGAAACCAAGCTCAGGCCCTGTTGTTCCCTTGAGAAACACTTCTTGCTCACCTTCCTGGCAACATCGGCCAAAGGAGCCCATTTCTAATCACAAGTAGAGTCAGAACCTAAGACCCAAGAGGCCTGGGATTAGAGGTGAGGAGTGGGTGTGGGGAAGGTGCTGCTGCCCCAGCCCAAGGCCCTCTTTTCTCTTCCCGTCAGAGGATGCAGGCCCGATTCAGTCTTCAAGGAGAACTCCTGGCTCCCGATGTGGACCTACCCACCCACCTGGGTCTGCACCACCATGGAGAGGAGGCAGAGGTGATCATGGGGCCCAGGGAGGACGGCAGTTTTCACAACCATGGAAAGGGACCTCTGATGCCTTGCACCTGCTACTGCAGGTCATGGCCCATTGCATCCATTCAGGCCGTCAGCTCAGTCTTTCTCCTCGTTCCCTCGCTTCCCAGTCAGTTGCCAGAACTTGGCAGTTCTCTCACTTCCCTTGAAGCTTCTTAGATAAGAGCCCTGCTCCCTCTTGTCTGCCCAGTCACCATGTCTTCCACCTCTCTCTGCCATGTCACTCCATTCCATCCCCCTTGAGGCTGCTACACTGATTCCTCTGGCCCAGCTCAGGCCATGCCTTGCCTTAGAAAGTTCCCTGGCTCCTTAGTCCCATAAGGCAGTCCTGCCATAGTCTGTCCCTGCCCCCTCACTCGCGCCGCACCATTCTGTTGCCCTCTCCCCACATACACCCTGTGCTTAAGGACCTCCAGAGCTCAGCTCCTGAGCCTGCTCCAGGGAACGAATGCCTTTACTCTGTGCTCCAGGCCGGCCAGGCCATGGAAGCTCTGCCCACCCACCAAGAACACAGCACTTTCCAGTTTTCTCTTCTTTCTCTCCTGTTCTCTGGTTGCAAAGTAAATACTAATTATCTTCCTTCCAATCTGCCTCGTATCATGATTATTTGTATGCACATCGTACTTTCTTTACCAGTTTGAGGATCCATTGAAATAGAGATCATGTATCGTTGTCTTTGCCATGACTTCTAACTCGGTGCTTAGCTGTGTATTTGTTGGGGAGTGCTGCCCTGTATCTTGACTCTTTATGACTTCTTGTCCCTGCCCCAGAGAGCGGGGTACTCCCTACAGGAGCTGTTTCACCTGACACGCAGCCAGGTGTCCCAGCAGAGAGCACTTGCACTGCATGTGCTGGCCCAGATCATCAGCAGGGTGAGTGGACTGCGGGCTTGGTCCTTCCCAGCCCACACCTCACCTCTCAACCTGAAGACTTTCCCACTGCCTATCCTTTTCACTCTGGCTCACTAGTCCATACACCAGCTGCCTGGATCAGACTGGGAACGATGGGCAAGTGAAGGGTTTAGGACAGGGATGGGGAATGTCTGGCCCTGCCAAGGTATTAGGGGTGGTTTAATTAAATGTTCGACCAAACATAGCAGGCTAATTTTGTTGCTGTTGTTAATCATCACCCGAGGATATTTTCCCATTGGTTTTCAGAGAAAGTGGAAAAGAGGGGGGAGAGTCACAGAGAGAGAAACATCGATGTGAGACACATTGATTGGTTGCCTCCCACATGTGCCCTGACATAGGCAGAGGTCAAGCCTTCAACTGAGGTACAAGGTACATGCCTTTGACCAGAGTCAAACCCATAACCCTTCAGTCTGTGGGCCGATGCTCTAACCATAGAGCCACACAAGCCTAGGGCAAGAATGATTTTCAGTTGAGAATTTTTTGTGGCCTGAGAATGATGTTATAAATACTCAAATGGCCCATGGCAGAAAAAAGGTTTCCCACCCTAGTTTAGGACGAAGACTCTATAACGACCCCCTGCAAGCTTTCCTCCTCATTTCTCCCAGGCTCAGGCTGGTGAGTTTGGGGACCGGCTAGTAGGCAGTGTCCTGCGCCTTCTTTTGGATGCTGGTTTCCTTTTCCTGCTACGCTTCTCCCTGGACGATAAAGTGGATGGGGTCATCGCAGCTGCTGTCCGGGCTCTTCGAGCTCTGCTGGTGGCTCCTGGAGATGAGGTACAACAGGGATAAGAAGGGGCTTTGAGATATCAGGTCACCATGTCTTCCAACTCTGTGCCATGTTGCCCTCTCCCCACGTACACCCTGTGCTTAAGGACCTCCAGGACTCAGCTCCTGAGCCTGCTCCAGGGAATGAATGCCTTTACCCTGTGCTCCAGGCCAGGCCATGGAGCCCACCCACCAAGAACACAGCATTTTCCAGTTTTCTCTTCTTTCTCTCCTGTTCTCTAGCTGCAAAGTAAATGCTACTTTGAGAGAGTTGGGAGACATGGTGACCTGATACCTTCCTGTGGGCGTGTCCTCATTGTGCTCCAGGCAGAGCAGAGGGTGGGATAGCAGCATCACCATCTTCTTTTAAAGGCCACAAAGCCGGGACCCTTGCCCTTCTCTTCTTTTTTTTTTTTTTTTTTTTTTTTTTTTTTTTTTTTTTGCTTTGTTTTCTTTTGTTAGTCTCATCCAAGGATATTTTTCTCATTGAGTTCTATAGAGAGTGGAAGGGAGTGATGAGAGAGACAGAGACAGAGACAGAGAGAGAGAGAGAGAGAGAGAAACATCAATGTGAGAGACACATCGATTGGTTGCCTCCTGCTCATGTCCCAACCAGGCCAGGATCAAACTTGCAACCCAGGTAAATGCCCTTGATCAGGAATCTAACCCGCCACCCTTCAGTGCATGGGCCGATGCTCTATCCACTGAGTCACCAAAACCAGGATGCCCCTTCTCTTATTTGTAGAAGGTTCCACTCTCTGTTCCTGGGCCCATTTCCTGCTTGACCCCTTCGTCCTACCCCGTTCTCTTTCCTCTGGCAGGAACTCCTCGACAGCACCTTCTCCTGGTACCATGGAGCTGTGGTGTTCCCGCTGATGCCCACCCAGGAGGACAAGGACGATGAGGATGAAGATGAAGAGCCCTCAAGAGAAAAAGCAAAACGGAAGAGCCCTGAGGAAGGAAACCAGCCTCCCTCTGACCTGGCTCGACATGATGTCATCAAGGTAAAGGTGCTGGGACAGCTGCATCTGTCCCGTGACCTCCAGGGCGTGCACACGTTAGGCAAGAGGCGTCGTCAAGGCCTGGGTCCAGCTGCATTTGGCAGTAGATTTCTCTCTCTCATCTCCAGGGGCTTCTGGCCACCAATCTGCTGCCTCGGCTGCGCTATGTGCTAGAGGTGACCTGCCCGGGACCTTCCGTGGTCCTTGACATCCTGGCAGTACTCATCCGCCTGGCCCGGCACTCCCTGGAGTCAGCCACAAGGGTGAGAAAACGGAGACAGGATGGGAAAAGAGTCCAGCTGGGCCTATTCTTGACCCTCAGCCTCCCTACCTCCCTTTCCTCCTGTTCCCCACAGATCCTGGAGTGCCCTCGGCTGATAGAGACTATAGTTCGAGAGTTCCTGCCCACCAGCTGGTCCCCTGTGGGGGTGGGGCCTACCCCCAGTCTACACAACGTACCCTGTGCAGCTGCTATGAAACTACTTCGTGTCTTAGCCTCAGCTGGTAGAAATATTGCTGCCCGACTGGTAAGCAGGACGCAGGACGGGTTGGGGGGGTCCTCAAGACAGTGCTGGGCTAAGGGCTGAGCATGGGCACTGGACTCTGGGAGGCCTGCTCATGCCATCTTTCTCTTTGTCTTGATCCAATTGCTTAGAAATGCAACAAAAACCACCAGTCAGGAACCTAGTCAGCTGGAGCCTAGTGTATCCTGTAGGCCTGCTCCCCTCTCATGTGAAGGGAGGGCTCCTAGGCCAGAAGAGCCACATGCAGATACGCACACGTCACCCATAGCCACGTGGGCCTAGAAAAGGTGCCCAGCATGCGCTTGCTAAAAGAAGGAGAGGAAGGGAAGGTGGGAGAGGGGCCGATGAGGCAGTGTCCCCCTGGCCCGGAGCTATGGAACCAGAGGGGCCTGGAACAGGGCTAAGTTGAGTCAGTCCCCGTAGTTAGAGAAGCTGAGGTTACTTGAGACTCCCAGCTGACCCTGATCCCCAGACTTTCTGTCCACCCTCAGTTGAGTAGTTTGGATCTCCGGAGCTGCCTGCGCCGCTTTATAGCTGAGGCTCCTCAGGAACTGGCCTTGCCCCCAGAGGAAGCTGAGATGCTGAACACGGAGTCCTTCCGCCTGTGGGCTGTAGCAGCCTCCTATGGCCAGGGCTGTGACCTTTACAGGTGAGGAGGACAAGAAGTAGGCTCCCTGGGAGGCCTTTCCAGTTCTGCGCTCTTGCCCAACCTGTTGATTCAACCTTGCCCAAGGTTTCAAGCTTGGAGGGAGGCTGAAAATGAAGAAGAGGGATTCTGGGAGTAATGACCAACCAGGAGAGAGGGAGCAAATTCTGTGCTGTTGTGTAGATCAGATTTCACCCTATTGGGGGAAAGCCTTGAAGGCTACCTCCTTCCCTTCAGCCCCCAACTTCCCTTCCCTCTTTTTATTTTTTTAATATATCTTTATTGATTTCTAAGAGGAAGAGAAGGGGGGAGGGGGGAGGGAGGGAGGGAGAGAGAGAGAGAGAGAGAGAGAAACATCAATGATGAGAGAGAATCATTGATTGGCTGCCTCCTACATGCCCCACACAGGGGATTGAGCCTGCAACCTGGGCATGTGCCCTGACTGGGAATCGAACCATGACCTCCTGGTTCATAGATGGACACTCAACCACTGAGCCACACCAGCCAGACTCCTTCCCTCTTGAAATCTCCCAAGATTACCCAGCCTGGGCCCTCTCCCTTCTGGTCCTGCTTAACTATACTGCAAAGGTCTGGGGCAGACCTGCCTTGTATCTTACATCTCTCTCTCTTCTACACTGAGAGGCAGTCATTCTTCTCCCCAGGGAGCTATACCCAGTGCTGATTCGGGCCCTGCAGGTCATGCCTAAGGAGCTCAGCACTCACCTCCCACAGCCCCTGTCCATGCAGCGGATAGCCTCATTGCTCACTGCCCTCACCCAGCTGACCTTGGCAGCCAGCAGCACTGCCCTGCAACCCAGCAGGTAGGTTACAGCCCTCAGCTGCCAGAAGAGATCTCCTGCCAGGAACTCTGGCACAGGCAGGAGAGGTCCCTCCCAGGGAGAGGGTGGCTAGAGCTTAGAGGGGAGTTCAGGCAGCCATATCCTCACTGTGGCCCCTTTTGGAATTCCTGTAGTGACTCGGCTGAGGCTAGTCTGTCGGCCACCCCTTCCTTGATCACTTGGACACAGGTGTCTGGGCTCCAGCCTCTTGTGGAGTCATGTCTAAGACAGACCTTGAAGTTGCTGCCCAGACCTGAGGTGTGGCGTGCTCTGGGTCCGGTGCCCACTGCCTGCTTGCTCTTCCTAGATGCCTACTACCAGACCTGGAGCCAGCAGGTAAGTGTTGCCCACCTGCCTCCCACCATGCCCTGGGTGCCTGCCTCAGTCTTAACAGTCCACCTCTTCCTCTCCATCTTCACCTCCACTCCTGCCTCCCCATTCCCACGTCTTCCTACTCTACCTTTTCCTTCCTACCTCTCATTCTCTTTCCACTTCCATACTCAGTGGAGCTTCCAAAAGCCATGTTGGTGGGGCCCAGAGAACCCCTAGCAGCAGCTCAGCCTCCATGGAGCCTTCATGCTCTCTCAGGACCCCTCTCTGCAGGTGCCAGAGCAACCTCAGGGTCTTCTCTCCCTCCACAAGAGTCAGAAGGCAGACACCTCCAAACACTGACTCTTGGGCTCTTGGAATTATGGACATGGCCTGGTACACAGGGTCTAGGAGAATGGGTGCCCTGGGCTGTCAGCTCAGTGAGCCCCTTGGTCCTCCAGCCAGACTTGTGCCCGGGGGATTGGCTTCAGGACATGGAGCGTCTGTTGGAGGAGCTACTACTGCCCCTGCTGAGCCAGCCCGCTCTGGGCAGCCTATGGGATTCCCTTGGGTATGTACTGTGTGTAGTTGTGGGGGAGGCAGCTGTTCTCCTTGTGGGATTCTGGGGTCTACCTCCCTGGTCCATTCCAGTGCAACGTGGGCACTGGTCTGCACTGGCCAGCCCCTCTCAATTTCTCCGCTTTGCCTCAGGCGCTGCTCTCCTCTCTGCAACCCACAGTCCTGTGCTCCGGCCCCTGAAGCTCTGCCCAGCCTGGTGTCGCTGGGCTGCACAGGAGGTTGCCCCCCTCTCAGTCTGGCTGGCTCAGCCTCACCCTTCCCGATCCTCACTTCCCTCCTCACTCTCTTCAACACCCTGGCCCGGATCCACAAGGGGCTATGTGGCCAGGTGAGTGAGCCCTGGGCACCTGGTTAGATTCCAGGCAGGGGGCCAAGATGCCAGGATCAGAAAGAAAGTGGGAGGGTGCCCCTTGGGAAAAGGAGGCCTCTTCTCCCAGCACCCATTTTCCTGAGTTTGGCTGGGGAGAAAGCCGCCACCTGGGAACCCCCAGAAGAGATCAAAGTCATCCTCTAGATCTGAACAAGCTTGCTTTTCCTCAGCTGGCTGCTGTGTTGGCTGCCCCCGGACTCCAGAGCTACTTCCTCCAATGTGTGGCTCCTATGGCTGCCCCGCTCCTCACACCCTTCTCTGTGTGGGCCCTGCGCCACGAGTACCACCTGCAGTACCTGGCACTCACCTTGGCTCAGAGAGCAGTAGGTACCCTCCAACCCCCTACCCTGCTCTCTGCTCCCTCTGCCCCACATTATCTGCATTTTTCTTCTATGGAACCTGTGCTGTTCCTGGCAGGCAATGCAATTTCTACTTTCTTCCAGACACGCCCTTCAGCATATATCCTCTTTGCTTATGTCCTCATCCTCACTTCTGTTTGCTTTGTCCCCTCTCAACCCTTGAACCCCCCACTATCTGTCCACAGGCAACATTCCAGCCAGTGCCGGTCACCAATGCTGCCCTCCATCATGGCATGGCCTTGGCCTTGCTGAGCCGGCTGCTACCCGGCAGCGAGCACCTTGCCCATGAGCTACTGCTGAGCTTTGTATTCCGGCTGGAGTTTCTCCCGTAAGTCCAGCCTTGGTGGCATCACCTCAGCCCTTTGAGATGAGTACTGTGGCTATTGACAGAGCAGCCTTAAATTGGGAGACGGGAGGCCTGGGCTTAATTCTCTTTCTCCCATGGATTACCCTTAACCTATCTGAGCTTCCATCTTCTCATTGGTAAAATGAGGTTGGGGATAACCACATTAGAGAATTATGAGGCTTCAGTGTGACTGTAGGGTATATAAACTAGTATACACATGTAATAGCCAACAGTTACAAGTGCTTACTTTGTGCCTGGTATTCCTTTAAGTATTTGACTATGTTTTAAGCATTTTACCTATACTCTGAGCTAGGTATTAGTGTCCTTTTAAATTATTTTTCAATTACAGTTGACATAGAATATTATATTCGATTCATGTGTGCAACATAGTGATGAGACATTTATACACCTTACAAGTGTGTAAGTGATCCCCCCAATAAGTAGATTAGCATTACTATTACCACCGTTTTACCACGAGGAAACGGAGGTATAGAGAAGTTCTGTAAACTTGCACCTAGGCAGCTGGCCTTAGTGTCCATCCTCCAAACTGCCACACACATGAAAGGGTGTCAGGGTAACTGGGAAGACCTGGAAAGCTGGCATGGCCTTCAGGGTGCTGTGGTTCAAGCACTTAATTTTTAACTTCCGGTTTCTGTTACAGGGAAAGAGCATCAGGGGGTCCAGAGGCAGCCGACTTCTCGGACCAGCTATCCTTAGGGAGCAGCAGGGACCCTGGGTGTGGGCGAGGGGCTCTGCTGGCTCAGGCCTGCCAGGACCTCCCCAGCATTCGCAGCTGCTACCTGACCCACTGCTCCCTGGCCCGAGCCAGCCTGCTAGCTTCTCAGGCCTGGTACCGAGGGGAGCTACAGCGAGTCCCAGCTCTGCTGCTCCCCTTGCCTAAGGAGCCTCTGCTGCCCACTGACTGGCCTTTCCTGCCCTTGATCCACCTCTACCACCGGGCCTCAGACCCCGCCTCAGGGCTCCCTCCTGCTGACACTGTGGGCACAGCCATGCGGGCCCTGCAGTGGCTGCTAGTTCTGGAGAGCTGGCGCCCCCAGGCCCTCTGGGCTGTGCCTCCTGGTGCCCGCCTAGCACGGCTCATGTGTGTGTTCCTGGTAGACAGTGAACTGTTCCGGGAGACCCCAATACAACGTCTGGTGGCAGCCCTACTGGCCCGGCTCTGCCAGCCTGAAGTCCTGCCAAACCTCCACCTGGATTGCCCACTTCCTGGCCTGACATCGTTCCCTGACCTCTATGCTAACTTCCTGGAGCATTTTGAGGCTGTCTCTTTTGGGGACCACCTCTTTGGGGCTCTGGTACTCCTTCCCCTGCAGCGTCGGTTCAGCGTCACCTTTCGCCTTGCCCTCTTTGGGGAGCACGTGGGAGCCTTGCGAGCTCTGGGCCTGCCTCTCACCCAGGTACTTTCTCAGCAGAGTCTGTCATGGGCATCTACACTGGGCTTTGGGAGCAATCATGACAGTGAGGAACTTTGGCGAGCCTCGGTTCCTTACCTTACCTCTTCAGGGCTTTGAGGAGATAAGAGAATCCATGAAAAGGGTTTAACATGGTATGTAGCATATAGTAGATGTTTGTTCAAGACACAGCTTCTTGCTCATGAGGTGCTATGATCTAGATTAGATGTCCTAAATCCCAAGGTAGTTCTAAATTATTCAGATTTTAGGTGCTAAGTCAGGATTCAGAGAATGGAAAGTTGGTTTCCCCTAAAGAGAAGGATTTGTGGAAGAAATGGCAATTGACTTGGCATTGACCAGGAATATACCTAGTGGAACAGCATGAGCAAAAGCTCAGAGGCAGAAAGTAATAATGACAGGGCCTGGGAGGAGGGAGGAGTCTAGAGTAGGTTTAAGTTTGCAAACTTGTTGGAAACAAAGCTAATAAAGTCTTAAGAGGGCCTCACATATCAGCCTAAGGAGTTAAATTTATAAACTGTAAAGAACTACTTTTTTTAAGTTTTGGTTTTTTAATTTTCAACATTCTGATGGTGTATTACAACATTCTGATAAATTTAAAATAGGAATATTTTAGTATATAAATATATTTCACATATGTATATAAATATGAATATATTTTACATAAAAACTACAGTTTTTAATTAAAAAGAACATTATTACTTTAATGTTCTTTTTAAAAAAATAATTCCTTAATATATATTTTTATTGATTTCGGAGAGGAAAGGAGAGGGAGAGAGCAATAGAAACATCAGTGATGAAAGAATCATTGATCGGCTGCCTCCTGCACACCTCACACGGGATTGAGCCCACAGCCTGGGCAGGTGCCCTGACCAGGAATTGAACTGTGATCTCCTGGTTCATAGGTCAATGCTCAACCACAGTCATGCCAGCTGGACACTTAAATGTCCTTAATGTTCATAATTCCACTGTTCAGTGGTAACTTTTGATTTTTACTTTGATCTTTTTCTAGTCTTTATATGCATATGTATTTTATAAAATTGGGGTCACCATGTGTTTTATGATTACATAATAAGCATTTTCCACATTATTAAATATTCTAAGAAATCAACATTTGCTGTTATTGTATAATGATTCATTGTGTATCCCACTTTATTTTATCGGAACCCATTAAAGTTGTTTCTGATTTTTGTTATTTTAAGTAACTTCATGAAAAACACTATGACAGCTTTATTTTTCATAATCATTTCTGCACAGAATTAAGAATCTTTTTTTTTTTTTTAAGGGAGAAAGGGAGAGAGAAACATCTATTGGTTGCCTCCCACATGCACCTCATCTGAGAAATCTGCAGCCTGGATATGTGTCCTAACTGCAAATCAAACCCATCACCTTTTAGTATATGGGACGTTGCTCCAACCCATCCACACCAACCAGGGCAAGAATAATTTTTTAGAAAGAGAATTACTGGTCCAAAGAGCATGAATTTTTAGACGGTTTAATGAGAGGCCTGGCCGGTATGGCTCAGTTGGTTTCCCTTTCGATTCCTGGTCAGACACATGCCCAGATGGCAGACTGGATCCCCAGTAGGGGGTGTGCAAGAGCAGCTGGTTAAGTGTTACGCCCTCACATTGATGTTTCTCTCTCTCCCTTCCTCTCTAAAAATCAATAAAAATAATGAATTTTAAGAAGTTTTAATGGAGACTTTTTTTCAATCCTCACCAATGGATATGTTTTTTTTGTTTTTTTTTAATATATTTTATTGATTTTTTACAGAGAGGAAGGGAGGAAGGGAGAGAGATAGAGAGCTAGAAACATCGATGAGAGAGAAACATCCATCAGCTGCCTCCAGTGCACTCCCCACAGGGGGTGAGCCTGTAACCAACGTACATGCCCTTGACCGGAATCGAACCTGGGACCCTTGAGTCCACAGGCTGACGCTCTATCCACTGAGCCAAACCAGTTAGGGCTACCAATGGATATGTTTTTATTGATATGAGAATGAGAGAGAGAAACAGTGATTGGTTGCCTCTCAAATTGAACCAGCAAGTCACTGGTGTACAAGATGTCGCTCCAAGCAACTGAGTCACACCAGCCAGGACTGAAAGGTTTGGTAATATAATTGAGTATTTGAACACGACATATTGAAAGTTTTTTTGTTTCTGTTTTAAAATCCATTTTTAATTATTTCAAAGATAGAGGGAGAGAGAGATAGAAACATCAATGAGAGAATCGTTGATTATCTCTTGCATACGCCCTACTGGTGATTGAGCCCACAACCTGGGCAGGTGCCAGGGCTGGGAATTGAAGTGGGACTTGATTCTTAGGTTGACACTCAATCACTGAGCCACACCAGCAGGCTGAAAGTTTGTGGTTTTTTTAAAATATACTTTTATTGATTTCAGAGAGGAAGAGAGAAAGAGAGAAACATCAGTGATGAGAGAAAACCACCAATCAGCTGCCTCCTACATGCCCCACACTGGGAACCTAGCCAGGCATGTGCCCTGACTAGGAATTGAACCCTGACCTCCTGGTCAATAGGTCGATGCTCAACCACTGAGCAACACCAGCTGGGCTGAAGTTTTAATTTTAAGTATTTTAAACAGGTAGTAGCAATACACAACTGCTTCTGTTTCCCAGTGTTCCTGGCTTTCCAGCCTTTTAGTCTTTAACCTTATCCACATGATAGAGAGGAAAGTGTGTCTGTCTAGGACCTGACCTCTGCCCTCACGATTTGACTGATGTGACCATCAACCATCCATCCTGTTGTCCAGTGATAACATATTTCCACCCTCACCCTCAGTGTGTTTCATCTCCCCTGTCACAGTTGCCTGTGTCCCTGGAATGTTACACGGGGCCTCCTGAAGACAACCTGGCCCTACTTCAGCTCTATTTCCGGGCCCTAGTTACTGGCGCACTCCGTCCACACTGGTGCCCAGTGCTCTATGCGGTGACTGTGGCTCATGTCAACAGCTTCATCTTCTCCCAGGATCCAAAGAGCTCGGTAAGTTACATCCCCATCTCCAGGGGGAGGAAGGGAGCTGCAATCGCATTGCTTTGAGGCCAGCTAGAGAGGAGGTGAGGGCCAGGCAGGGCCAGCGATGGGGACCGATCCTTGTCCCAGTGCCACTTCTCCCTGTTCCACCTCCAGGATGAGGCGAAGGCTGCCCGAAGGAGCATGCTGCAGAAAACTTGGCTGCTGGCAGATGAGGTAGGGTGGGCGTATCCTGGAGGGAGGGAGAATAAAGGGTCTTTGGGGACAGAGATCTCAACAGGATCTCACTACTCACTTCATAACGTTTCTTCCCTCTTGGCAGGGTCTCCGGCAGCACCTCCTCCACTATAAGCTTCCCGATTCTTCCCTCCCAGAGGGCTTTGAGCTATATCCCCAGTTACCCACTCTACGTCAGCAGTACCTCCAGAGCCTGACCTTAGGGATGACCCAGAATGGCATATCAGAGACCTAGCATAGCTGCTACAGATGAAGAGTGCATACATTCTCCTGGAGTTCACCTCTCAACAGATGCCTGGCCAGACAAAAGGGCTTTGTATCCTAAGGAAGGGCAAGAGACAAAGGAGCAGAAGGCTTGCCTTCCTAGGAGTAGGCTGTTTGAGTTTTTTGAAACAGGTGAGCCTTCCCATTATATCCTGATATCTGGAGCTCAGGATCTGGGGCTTCTAAGGGTCAGTGCTGGGAGTGAAGGGTGATTAGCTACTCACCCCTTCTTGGGGACAAGACAGACTAAAAAAACTCTCCCTCTCCTCCCACTGACCCAGCCTAGAGTATATGAACATTGTAACTATGCACCGAAATAAACAAATTTTTCTCTCCTGGAATTCTGATTTGGACTGATTTCAGATATGTTAGTTCAGAATTGGCATCAAGGGTTGGGTTATCCTAGGGGAGAAGTGTGAGAGACGGGGGAGGAATCATGAGTGGAAGGTGACACCTGAGTCCACATGTGGAGACAACAAAAATGTAGGTCCTAGTTCTGGAGTGCAGCCAGGCCAGGGCAATGTTCTGGGGATTGTGGGCACTTCTGGAAGGACTCTCAGCAGTGTCCTTGAAGTACAGTTATCTTTAATGAAGTAGGTCAGCATCTTGTCTATGGTCTCCTATTTCCATATCCTGAGATATGAAGAGGCCAAAGTCAGACTATTGCAGTAGTTTTCTGTTTGGGCTGTTATAACAATACCATAGACTGGGTGGCTTATAAACAGAAATTTATTTCTCCCAGTTCTGGAGGCTGGAAAGTCCAACATCAAAGTGCTGGCAGAGCCCTTACTCGTTTGGCTCAGTGGATAGAGTGTCGGCCTGCGGACCAAAGGGTCCCAGGTTCGATTCTGGTCAAGGGCATGTACTTTGGTTGTGGGCACATCCCCAGTAGGGAGTGTGCAGGAGGCAGCTGATCAATGTTTCTCTCTCATTGATGTTTCTAACTCTCTATTCCTCTCCCCTTCTCTCTGTAAAAAAATCAATTAAAAAATATATATATTTTTAAAAAGTACTGGCAGATTTGGTGTCTGGTGAGGGCCTGCATCCTGCCTATGGACAGCTCTCACATGGCAGAAGGAACAAGGAGGGTCTCTCATAAGAGCACTAATCCCATTCTACCCAACAAGGGTGGAATCCTAATCACTTTCCAATGGCCCCACCTCCAAGTCCCTCATATTGAAGTTTAGATCTCAACATAGGAATGTGGTGGGGTCACACCATTCAGGCTTTATACTGTTCTACAAACACCCCTTCTGTTATGGACTTCATTGGTGGTAGGCAAAGCGAGAAGGAGTAGGTCAAAACAAACTCTGTTCCATTGGTTCATCTCTTTCTTTTGAGAGAGTTTCTAACACAAGCTGCCATCCGTCATGTGGAATAACTTACCATTGTATGTGCAGGTCATCAGTGTAAGTATGGTGTGCCTGTCTGTGGGTAGAGCCCACTCCTCATAAATGGAGTTGCTGAACACAGTTATACAATACTAGGGGCCTGGTGCACAAAAATGTGTGCACTGGGGGAGAGGGGGTCCCTCAGCCCAAGCCTCTCGCAGTCTGGGACCCCTTGAGGGATGTCCACCTGCTGGCATGCCTGGCCAGGCTAGGTGAGGGGCTGATGGCAGTTTGCAGGCTGCCAGTCTCCATCTTGGCTGGGTTAATTTGCATACAGCCGCTCTGATTAATTGGTGGGCATGGCTTGGCTGGTTGGCATGGCTTAGGCATCCTGGAGAGACAGTTAATTTCCATATTACTTTTATTAGAGTAGATGTTTTACTAAGCAACCACTTTATCTGCAAACAGCAGTAATTCCTAAGCTTACCATGTGACAAGTCACCTGGAGAATGTGTTGAAACAGATTGTTGGGCCTTACACCAGTGTTTCTGATTCACAGTGTTTCTGATTCAGTAGGTCTAGGGTGAAACCCAAGAATTTGCATTTCTAACATGTTCCCAGGTGATGCTAATGCTGCTGTCCAGGCTCCATCTCCCTTGAGAACCATTGGCTTAGAGAGACCTTACAAAGGAAATTCTGTGACCTCATAGTGGAATCAACAGAGTTAAATAGGACATAGGCACCAGAGCTTTTACAAAATCACTGTTGTGTCTACACCTAGCAGTATACACACAGAATTGTACCAAGTACCTAAGTACTATAGTTTTGTTTTCCAGTGTTTTATATTAAATATATGCCTCAGCCTATAAAATTAGTACTTTGTGTAAAAGAGTGAGGAAGATACAAAACTATCTAAAGGCTGAATGGCCCTCACAGTTGTAGGATGCTTTGTGATTTACTGAGCAGTTTTCCTTCCTATGATCTTTATAGATGGTGGGGAAACTGCCTCAGAATAGTTGTGACTACACCATCACCCATTGACCAGAGATGCTAGTACAGTGCTAGCACTCGTAACGGATACCAGGATTCAGGCTTTCACACCATCACACTAAAGTTTGCACAGAGTAAACACAGGCAATGGACTTGCATGAGGTGAACCTGGAGATCCTTGTTTCTGAGGGTGTAGTCTTACAGTCACAAGTAATGGCAAGTGTTGACACCTTACTGGGGGCAGTTTAAAGAGCACTTCTGCCCTAACTGGTTAGCTCAGTGAACAGAGCAGCAGCCTGTGGACTGAAGGGTCTCAGGTTCGATTGCGGTCAAGGGCACATACCTGCATTGCGGGCTTGATACCCAGTGGGGGATTTGCAGGAGGCAGCTATCAATGATTCTCTCTCATCATTGATGTTTCTATCTCTCTTTCCCTCTCCCTCTCCAAAATCAATGAAAACTATATATATATATATATATATATTAGGGGCCCGGTGCACAAAAATTTGTGCACTTGGAGGGTGGGGGTCTCTCAGCCCGGCCTGTGCCCTCTTGCAGTCTGGGACACCTCGGGGGGGATGTCCACCTGCTTGGCATGCCTGGCCAGCCTGGGTGAGGGGTTGAGGGCCATTTTCAGGCTGTCCACAGCCCCTTCAGGGTTCGTGCACTGGGGGGTGGGAGGGCTGGTGAGTGCAGGCCTGGACGTTTCCCACCA
>PVJC01004641.1:0-62627 GCA_004026665.1 Murina feae | reverse complement strand
GGACCAGCCGGCCGGCCCTGAGGCTCCCTCCTGGGAGGCCGTGGGGTGGCCAGGAGCACATGCAGGGAGGCCTCCCTGCATGTGCCATGGCCACCCAATCGCTTCCCAGGCGGATGGCCCAGAGGGTCAGTGGGAGCTGTGGCCAGCCTGAAAATTGCCCTTAGCCCCTCACCCAGGCTTGCCATACCCCCTGGGGTGAGGGTCCCCACTGGGGAGCTTGGCCAGCTTACAAACAGACATTGGCCCCTCACCCAGGCTGGCCAGGCACACCAGCAGGTGGACATCCCCAGAGGGATCCAGAGACTGCGAGAGGGCACAAATTTTTGTGCACTGGGCCCCTAGTATATATATAACGTTTGAGGCCCAGTACATGAAAATTCATGCACCAGAGGTGGGGTTCTTCAGCCCGTCCTGCCCCCTCTCACAGTCCAGGAGCCCTCAGGAGCAGGAGGCAACCCAGCAATCAGGAGAAGGCAACACTCCATCACACCTCTGCTGCTGCCACTGCTGGCAGCACAAGCTTCAGCCAGCCCTGGTTACCTGAGCCTCAGGCAGCCCTGGGCAGCTGGACAGCTGCCATCTGAGGCTTGCCTGCACCTCGGGCCAGCCCTGGGTGGCTGGGGGGCTAAAAGGACTGGGAGACTCTGGAGGCAGCCCCCCTTGCCACACGTCTAGCACCCCAGCAGGGTTGAGGAGACTGGGTGCCTCCATCTTGTGGCTGTGGGCACTGCCATATTTGAGAGTGTAGCAGTCAATTAGCATATTCCCTCCTTATTGACTTGTGGGCACCACCATCTTTGAGGACAGGGCAGTCAATTAGCATATTCCCTCCTTATTGGCTGTGGGCACCACCATCTTTGAGGGTGAGGCAGTCAGTTAGCATATTCTTTCCTTATTGTCTGTGGGCACCACCATCTTTGCAATGGCGTGAGGGTCAGTTAGCATATTCCCTCTTTATTATATAGGATGTCCTATATAATAAAGAGGGAATATAAAAATTAATCCTTACACCCTCACAAGATGGCTGCCTATGACCAGGTCAGCAGGGAGGTTACTGAGGACCAGCCAAATGACTGAACAAGCAGGTTGTGTGGAGCAACCAGGTTGCAGAGGGGGGCACTTAGGGGTGACCAGGCTGGCAGTGGTGGACAGTTAGGGATGAGCAGGCTGGCAGGGGTGCCAGCAAGAGGCTACCAGGTCAGTAGAGGGGCAGTTAGGGGCAACCAGGAGGGAGTGGAGGGGGTGCAGTTGGGGGTAAACAGACTGGCAGGGGGAGAAGTTGGGGGCAATTAGGCTGGCATAGGGGACAGTGAGGAGCGATTAGGCCAGCAGAGGCGCAGTTGGGGGAAACCAGGTTGACAAGGGGGGCAGTTGGGGGTGACCAGGCCAGCAGAGGAGTGCAGTTGGGGGTGACCAGGCCAGCAGGGGCAGCAGTAAGGGGTGACCAGGTAGGCAGGCAGGTGAGCGGTTAGGAGTCAGCAGTCCAGGATTATGACAGAGATGTCCAACTGCCAGTTTTAGGCCCGATCCCTGGGACATCCACCAAGGGGTCCCAAATTGGAGAGGGTGCAGGCTGGGCTGCACAAATTTTGTGCACTGGGCTTCTAGTATATGTGTGATATTTTTAGAGAAGAAAAAAAACATTAAGATGCAATCTCACAAAAAAAAATCCCATCTAATAATATAGTAATATGCAAATCAACTGTCACTCCATCACAAAGATGGTGGTGTCCATAGCCACAAGATGGACAAGTGCCCAGTCACCTCAGCCCTGCCACTGGAGTTTTTGGACTTGTTGGCTCAGCCAGGGGTCTTGGGGATCAAGCAGAAAGGCAGGATCTACCCACTCCAGTAGCGGATCAAGCCTCGCTTCTCTGCTGCCTCTATAGTGTCTGGGGCTGAGCAGCAATTTCAGGAGGCAGATCCAGCCTCACCATTCCACCACTTCTGCTGGAGTGTTTGGGCCCGTCGGCCTGGTCAGGGGTTGTGGGGACCAAGCAGAGAGGTGGGATCCTCCCACTCTGGCAGTGGATCAAGCCTTGCTGCTCTGCAGCCTCTGAAGTGTCTGCAGCCAGCAGAGCCTGCTTGGCCATCACCGCAGTGACCCAGGAGCAGCCAAGCACAGCCCAGGAGCAAGCAAGCGCACCCACAGACAGCACCAGCAAGGCCTGCTTGCCCATCACCATGGTGTGGAGCAGGCAGCCCCACAGAGAGCAGAGAACCATGGGGAACGGGCCCAAACCATCAGTAGGACATCCCCTGAGAGCTCCCAGATTGGAGAGGGTGCAGGTCAGGCTGAGGGACCTTCCTGCATGAATTTCTTACACCAGGCCTCTAGTATATATGTAATTACTTATTGATCAATGTTAAAGTTTTACTGTGATAAATGTGAGTGTTTAACCATCCATCTGTGCCCTTAAAATTGTCCAAGCAAAAGTATTCTTCAACCTTTAAGGCATAAAACCCTCAGCCTTAAACCAAGAGTCTGTTAAAGCAATTGAATAGATGGAGAACTAATGCAGGAAGAGCCTTATCCTGCCTCCTGTGCCCAAGTGCTGACAAAGTTGGGTGGCTCTCAACATAGGCTCCTATCAGCATCTTCAGAGGCTACACTCTTGGAATATCTAGAACATATTGATCTTCATTCAGTCAACAACAAAGTACCTTCCTATCAAATACTGACTCTCCATCTCAGTGAGGAATTATCTGTTCAATGGTTTCTGTCCAAAGCTCAGCTGAGATTATTTGATGTTCAAGGGGAGAAATTTAAGTATGTGGGTTTCAAATATTTTAGCAACAAAATCCTCTGTCAAATAAAATTCTGTTCTCAACCCTAATATGTAAAGTTGTATTTTATTTGTGTAAATTTAGTTAAATTCAAATTTGTAGAAAATAAAGATGTTCTGTTGAACCCCAAAGATTTTATACTGGTGTTATAGTTGTTAGTTGTAGCTATACTAGCCTCAGTATCCAACTTGTTTTTGTATTGGTTTCACAATATTAAAACAATCCTAAACCAGATATAAAATTAACCTCAATGATAGCAGATTTTGCAAGAGCTGAGTCTGCACCCTCAAAATTCTTTTCACTAAAGGAGATGGCAGGAAAATATTTTATAAATTATTTTATAACAGTGTTAAATATTTTTTGATATTCAAACCATATTCAAATCAAACATTTGTAGGTCCCCCTCCTCCAGGCCTCTACAGAATCCAATTTGAAACCCTGATCTAAGATATGTAACCTCCTCCTCATGGTTAATTTAACTTTTGTTATCCTGTAGTAAGCCAGTTTATCAAAAAGCTATCTATGAGGAGCATAATCTGTAGAATAACATTTACATAACTAAGTTTTAACTCTCCACTCTCCAAATAAATCAAAAGATGATATAATAAATACCATATGTAAAATGTAATTTTATAAAATTTATGTTAAAGTTATAATTTTGATTAAGTATAGGCATTTTATGTTATAGACATTTCAACAACTACCAAAAAATGCTCATAAATTCTGAATTCAAGATCATAAAAAATTTCTTTCTTCTTATAAACTGGTATACACCTTTCAATGCCTACAAAAAATATTTTAACACATATTTCCTTTAGCTTTGCAAAGTGTTGACTATCTTAAATTAAAACATTATTCTTTCCCTTTAGTTCTCTTTTTCTCTTTATTATTTCTTAGTTTTCTTATTCTTAATACATTTGGGTAAATGTGTGCATGGCACGCTTTCATAGCCTGGATGTTAAACAAGTTTCTCATTGTGTTGGGAAGTAGGTTAATCTGAGGCTTCACAGCAACCTCCAAGCAAGTAGTTCAAACAGGATAGAAATACATATTTTTTTTAATCAGGGCCTTAACTCAGAGCACATACAACACTTTTGCTCCCATCTCATCTGCCAGGCTTAATGACCTGTTAAACTAAGCCACAAGAAGATTGGAAAATGTAGTTTTAGTTTCAGCTAAAACTCGAGTAGTTCTATTTCTAAATAGAGCAAAGGGGGACTAACTACTAGAAAGCAATTAGCAACTTCTGCCATGAGGTTATATCCTTTTTTCCCCCAAAATTTCCCAATTGTTCCCAAAATACATTTACAGCTGTTTTCACCAAACAAAGATCTAATCTAAAATTTTTCACTGTTAGGTATCTTTAAGGTTAAGTTCTCATGTTAGTTTAATAGGCACCTAATCTGAAAATGAGGTTTTCTGGCTAGTTATTTATTTCCAATGTCATCATGGACTCAAGATTTTCACATATTTTTTATTTTAATTTTTTATGGATTTCAGAGAGAAAGGGAGAGAAAGAAACATCAATGATGAGAGAGAATCATTGATAGGCTGCCTCCTGTAAACCCCACACTGAGGATCAAGCCCACAACCCAAGCAAGCCACACGGACCAGGCGAGATTTTCACATATGTATTTTAGGATGTTATGGTCATTCTTTCTGAAGCTCAAATTTAATGCTCATATTGATATAACTTTGATTAGTAGGAATCCCTCTAGGCTGGCCTCTGTGTCCTCTTTTATTAATTTGCTAAAATATACATAAACTTTACCATTTTGAGTGCACAGTTAAGTGGAATTCAGTACAGTCACATTGCTGTGCAACCACCACTACTAGTTAGCACCAGACTTCATTCTTTGAAGACTTCATTATTCCTTGAAAGATTCCTTGCTTTCTGATAAGAGATGTCCAAGGTTATCTACTTTCTTTGTTCTTGTCTTTAATTCTGCCCATTTCCCCAAGAATCCCAGATTTCTTTTAATAATAAATAGTATTACATACTATCTCAGTCAAATCATTACAATAATGCTGTAAAACAAATCAAAAAACTTCAAAAGCATAAATTATGTACATTTATTGCCTATACATTTAGAAGAAAGTAACATTAAATGAGTATACCATCCACTTGGATACTGACAAAAGTTCTAGAAAGGGAAAGCCATATAGGATTCCTAAAGAAATGGCTAATATACCTTTGACATTTGGACTTTCTTGAGTCCTACATGTGAAAAGGGGAGGGGGAGGAGAATGCCAAGAAAAATTTTTTCAATAATCTATTTGGCTTAATCTGGCCACTCAAAATTACTTTAGGAAAATCCTAAATAACAAAAGCCTAATATGCAAATTGACTGAACAACAGAACAATTGGTGGAACAACTGGTCACTATGATGAGCACTGACCACCAGGGAACAGGCATTCAATGCAGGAGCTGTGCCCAGTCTGCAGGCCCAGGCCTGCCAAGGCGAGTGCCAGCGGGGGTCCCACCATCATCCTGCTGGTATCCCTACAGATCAGCCCTGATTTCTGTCCTGGCCTCATGCATGAATTTCATGCACTGGGCCTCTAGTTTACTATAAACAACAAACTTCTCTAAAAATTAAAAGGATTTTTAAATAAGTTTTAATTTGAATTCAACTAAAGTGCAATCAAATATGAAATCCAGCCCTGACTGGTTTGGCTCAGTGGATAGAGCGTCGGCTTGCAGACTGAAGAGTCCCAGGTTCGATTCTGGTCAAGGGCATGTACCTTGGTTGTGGGCATATCCCCAGTGGGAGGTGTGCAGGAGGCAGCTGATCGATGTTTCTCTCTCATCAATGTTTCTAACTCTCTATCTCTCTCCCTTTCTCTCTGTAAAAATCAATAAAATAAATTTTAAAAAAAAGAAATCCATAGCAACTTGTCTTAGACAAGTTGTAGTTTTATGAAAGTCACTTTAAAAGACTGCTCCAAGGCATATATAATGATAAAAGTAACAGACATGTCCAACATGGTTTTCAGAAAGAGGATTATTTAAAACTTAATATTAAACTTTAAGGATCTAAAATACCAAGTTATTTTGACTCTTGGGACAATATAAAAGCATGAATGCACCTAAATAAAGAATGTCAAAAATTATAGCTTAGAAGTCTTTTACCCCAAAAAGGGGGGAGAAAAAGAGCCATTATAACATTTCCCAATAGAATTTTATTGAAAGTTAATGTTACTTCAAAATCATTTCTCTGCATGACTGAAAAGGTTGCTCTTCATGTTAATATCCTTCAAAGCATTGTTTTAAATGCTATTGGGCTGTGCTAAGAAAGACAATTAAGTCACAGTAAAATATTATGCTCTAAATGTACACATCCGTTGTTACAAAACATCAGAGAGAAAGAGAAAAAGGGCTATTGACATCTAATGAAAAACTGCCGTGCTTCATAATGATGGGATTCTTCAAAATGTTATTGGTAAGCCCACAAACTAAAAGGTCCCTAAAGAGATTTTATTTAGTTCTTAAATTACTTTGAAGTTCTAGGCTTAATAAGAAACAAAATCAAAACCCAAACTTTCAGACTTTTCATAAAATACCAGGGAGTATCGTCATACAGCATCCCTTACGTACTCTTCATTCTATAACTATATTTTCAAAAGTCAACTTAAGCACATTTTTAAAACTAGACTCAAAAAAAAGAAAGTGTGTGCCAGTGTTTCCTGGCATGGAGGTCACTGTTAATTTACTGTACCAGATATTACCTCACAGACCTCTGGAAAAGAATCCCAAGGGGTTATTTCATGCCTCAGTATCAACCTATTGTTATCAGATCTCTTTTGTAACAACTCTCCAGATCAAAAGAAAAATACAAAGCCCAAAAAAATCATTACAGCTATTAAATACAATGTTGGTTTCTTCAACAATTTTGTCAGCAAACTATTAAATAAAATTGGAATTACTTTTCCTATAAAGCATTGAAAAGTGTTACGAAATGCCCAGCCTTTTCAAGTATTGCATTGATTTTTAAATAAAAATAATTAATTTAGTATTTTATATTAGTATTGGAGACTCAGTGAATGGATTCATGCACCAGTGGGGTCCCTCGGCCTGGCCTGCAGAGAGCAGGCCGAAACTGGCTCTCTGACATCCCCTGAGGGATCCTGGATTGCAAGAGGGCAGTTCTCAGGTGATGCACCCCGGAATTGGGCTCCCTACTCTCTGGTTCCAGGTGCATCACCCAAGAACTGCAGCTGCCAAGTCACTTCAGTGCAGCAGCTCCTGTGTTGAGTGTTTGCCCCCTGGTGATCATTGCACATCATAGCTACTGGACAGTCACTTAGGCTTTTACAGAGAGAGATTGACATATTTAATTAAAATTAGGATTTTATGAACTGATAAGTAAAGAATAAAAATTTATGTTTTAATATTTAGGTAATAACTTAATATGAATAGGTTGCTGCGTCAAAGCTGTAAAATACTTCAATGTCATTAATTTGAAATTTTAACTTGTGAATATTTTTGTAAACATGTGTTTCTGAGTAAAAAGAAAATAATAGAACATATTATAATTTTTAAATAAAATATATTCAAGTATATAAAAATATTTTCCCAGAAATTTTGAATAGATTGAAGTAGCATGCAATCTTCAAAATATATTATCTTTGCTCACTATGTCAACATAACTTTTTAAAATATATTTTTATTGATTTCAGAGAGGAAAGGGAAGGGAGAGAGAGATAGAAACATCAATGATGATAGTCAATCATTGATTGGCTGCCTCCTGCCCACCCCACACTGGGGATTGAGTCCGCAGCCCAAGCATGTGCCCTTGACTGTAATCAAAACTGGGACCCTTCAGTCTGCAGGCCAATGCTTTATCCACTGAGCCAAACCAGCCAGGGCAACATAACTATTTTTTATCTGATATTACATATCAAAAATATTTAAAATCCTTTTGTTCAAAGCACTTTCCTGAATATAGAAAGAAAAAGAATTCTATTTTCAAATAAAATTTAAGTCATTTTATTTTTAAAATATCAATGAATTAACTATTTCATTTCTATATTACCAGTAGTCATTCTATAAAGGAATCTGAAATTCATAGATGGGAGGCAAAGCTTACGTACACGTTAATGTTCTAAGTTAAGGAGCACAGACTTTGATGTCACTAGGTCTGGACTAAAGATTTCACTCTGCTACTTAATGACTATGTGACCTGGAGCAAGAATAGTGCTGTGCCTCAGTTTTCTCATCTTTAAAATGAGGTAATGTCGCTATAGCTTTCATGGTTTGTTATGAGGGCTAGTTAAAATTATGAAAGTAAAGCCTTAGCACAGAGCCTCATAACAAAATCTTACCTAGGCTTAACAAGCAGTAATCACTGCTCAATTTCTTTTAAACTTAAGACTGCTGTTACCTTTCTCCTTAGAGATATCAACAACAACTCCAACCTCCATCAACGCCCCCTCACCTTTGCCAAATCTAAAGTCCACATTCACCCAAATCCAATCACATAATCACCTTTCAACCTACACACACACACACACACACACAGACTGTAGGTAGTGTTAGGATATTAGGGGAATGACTTTGTAAGATTGACGGCCACAACCAAAACATACAGTGATTTCTTTAAAAAAATCAAGTAACAACACCAAATATACCATATAATGTTTCTTAATATACAAATCTAAATGTGAAACATATTAGCTCACATGCACACTTTAACACTGCCAAAACATTCATAATTTAACTTTCTCACATGAAAAAAGTATTTAAAAGTTTAAAGAGAATTAAAAACTTTCATCAATCTCTATTTAAAGTGCAATGACTACAACAAATAACTTGATACTAGCATTAAGATGAACAAAATACTCTGAAAGACCTTCTCAGTCAAAAAAAAAAAACAGCCAGATCTTAAGAAAATAGACTTTAAATTCATTTGGAAGCTCTAATTAAGCAAAAGAACATTCTCACAGACAATCTCTTTGATTTAAAAAAAAAAATTCAAAAGTAAAGCAGTGATCCAAGAGCAGCAAACAAACACCTAAGGACAAGAGCCAATAGAGGCATCACAGCATAGCAATACACTTTGAACCCATAATTTCTGCATGAAGAAATATCCTAGTTATGTGGCCCCATGTCAGTAGTAATACTGGCTCCCAAGAGAATATACAAATTCTCTTTGGAGAAAAGCATCCCCTATTTAAACTTTCTGAATTCCCAATATATGAAAATAATTTATCTACTCTAATCAATCTACTCTAATAAAAGCGTAATATTGAAATTGACCATTTCTATGGGATGCCTAAGCCACGCCCACCAGCCAATCAGAGTGCCTGTATGCAAAATAACTCAGCCAAGATGGAGGCTGGCAGTGGAACCAAGAGGCAGGTGCAGTGGAGGCGGCAGGGTGAGCGGGATGTACGGGGCAGGTAACAGGTCGGGGTGTGTGAGGTGGGTGGGGCTGATGGGTGGGTGGCTGACCGCAGGTTGGGCAGGTACAGGCTGGGCTGAGGGATCCCCGAGTGCACAATATATTGAGCACTGGGCTCCTAGTATGATTATAAAATACAGAGGGAAATAGCTGCCACAATTGAAATCCAGAAGAAACCAGAAATAACAGATTTAAACCAACAAAGACTTCAAAACTGGGATCATCATATAATCTAATCTAATAAAAGAATAATATGCTAATTTTGTCACTCTACTACATCCCAAGCCACTCCCACCAGCCAATCAGAGTGACTATATGCAAATTAACCTTACCAAGATGATGGCCAGCAGCCACAGAGCTACAGCAAACAGGAAGCTTCATTGCCCCAGCAATGGAGGAAGCTGCCTGCCTAGACAGGCTGGGGCCTCTGCTCAAGGCAACCAAGTTTCAATTATAGAAGATAAATAAACCCCAGATACCTGCTTCCAGCCAGCCTTTCTGGGAGCTTGGGTCCTGGGGGCTGTGGCCAGCCTGCAAACACCTATCAGCCACTCACCCAGGCTGGCCAGGCACCTCAGCAGGGACACCCACTCTGAAGAGACTGTGGCCAGCCTGCAAACATCCATCAGCCACTCACCCAGGCTGGCCAGACCCCCCTCCCTGAAGGGGCTGTGGCCAGTCTGAAAATGGCCCACAACCCCTCACGCAGGCTGGCCAGGAACCCCAGCAGGACCCCACCCTGATACGGGACACCTTTCAGGGCAAACCAGTCAGCCCCCACCCATGCACAAGGCCTCTATCCTATATAATAAAAGGGTAATGTGCAAATAGACCCTAACAGCAGAACAATTGGGAATGACTGGTCACTATGACACACACTGACCACCAGGGGGCAGACGCTCAATGCAGGAGCTGCCCCTGGTAGTCAGTGCACTCCCACAGGGGGAGCTCTGCTCAGCCACAAGCCAGGCTGACGGCTGCCAGTACAGCGGTGGTGGTGGGAGCCTCTCTTGCCTCCTCAGCAGCACTAAGAATGTCCGACTGCAGCTTAAGCCTGCTCCCTGCTGGTAAGTGGACATCCCCCAAGGACTCCTGGGCTGCCAGAGGGTTGTCTGACTGCCATCTTAGGCCCAATCGCCTGGGGAGCGGGCCTAAACCAGCAGGTGGACATGCCCCAAGTGTTTCCAGACTGCAAGAAGGCAGAGGCCTGGCTGAGGGACGCTCCCCACCCCTCGAGTTCACAAATCTTTGTACACTGGGCTTCTAGTCTGTATTATAAAAGGCCTGTGGCTGTAACACCATAATGTCATAACAACCAACAACTGGACAGGGAATCACAGGGAACCAGATGGAATATTGTACAGCTTTTTAATAGATTAGTTTGTGATTTATATCAGTCCATAGAAATGCATATGTGAAACAGTATGAAGCAAAAATAATGGAATGCAAAATATGATAGTCATCTCATTACTTCTTTGTCTGATAAAGGGCAATAATGACAGAGTTATCATTAACATAAAGTAAAAATTCTTATAAATTAATAAGAAAAAATAAATATTAAATAGAAAAGTGGCCAAATTACAGCAACAGATAATATACAAAATAAAAAAGAAATATAGATGAAAAGCATACCTAAATCTCAATCTTTAATAATCAAAGAAATAAAAATTCAAACAATAAAATTACTTTTCATCAAGTACTCTATAAGCTATTTTGGACTGTTGTTGTTTTTAGTTTATCTTTATTGTGGAAAGTATTATATATGTCCCTTTTATTTCCCCATTGACGACCTCCACCTTGCGCCTGTCCACCTGCCCAGGTCTTTGCCACACTATTGTCTGTGTCCATTGGTTATGTATATATGCATACAAGTTCTTTGGGTTAATCCTTTTCCCCTCCACCCTCCACTACTCACCTTCCCCCTGAGATTCATCAGTCTGTTAAATGCTTCTATGTCTCTGGATCTATTTTGTTCATCAGTTTATTTTGTTCCACATATGAGTTAGATCATATAGTACTTGTCTTTCTCTGACTATTTCGCTTAACATAATACTCTCCAGGGTACTTTTAATGACAATTGCCTGTATTGTCAAGGTTTCATGGAAGTGGGTATTCCTTTACTTTGGGGAAAAGGAAAAAATGGGAAACAAACTTTACAAGTCTTTTGAAATGTATTTTTGCAACACATGAAAACTCTTAAAGGACATACATCCTTTGACTCAAGAAGTCTATGCCTAGAGTCTACCTTAAGGATATATCACATATACACAAATGTTCATCATAAAATTAATTATATACACGTAAAATAACTATATAATAAGTTTATGTTTTAATTTTCGCATTTGAAATGATATGTAAATTTTTATTTTGGACACAATAGTGTTTGTGATATATTGCTACATTTTTTAAAAGCAGGTTACAAAAGTGTGTCATCCTATTTTATGAATTAATGAAGTAATGTGTGTGGCTGTACACATATAATCATGAACACATGTGCATACAAAGGACAGAATGAGTCACGCTGGTCATTGAAATTATAACTGATTTTTTAGTCTCTTTGTCTATGTATTTTCTAAAGTATATGCAATAAACATAGAGCTATTTTTTAATTTATGGAAATAACATCTGAGAGATGGAAAAGGTTTTTGGTTTTCACCAGGTTTCATTTTTAAAGTAGGTTAAGCTCATAATAAAATTAGACTTTAAAACTTCCTTTCATGTTATTTCCGGAGTCACTTTGTTAAAAATTACATTTATTTATGTTATGTAAATGTGCCACTCAATTGTTCCAAAGCATAATCTAAATCTAAAATTTCTGGAGATCCGTGGCTAGATTGCATCTTAAGTGTTTTCCTCTGGAGTATAGTAAACAGAGCAAGTACTCAGTACATACACACCACATATACTGTATTGGCAAGTTTAGCCCCAACTTACCATTTTTCTCTAGTTCATTTAAAAAATGAACACACATTGTCTTCCATGAGCCCTTTGAGCAACCTCTGTTAGAGGCCTGTGTTGGTGAAACTTATAGAATAGCATCTCATTGTGTATCAGAGAAAAGCTGGCTCATTGGCTAGGAATGATGCTGCGTAAATATTGTCCGATGGTTTTGGGTAGCGCATGAGCTTACTCATCCACCTTTAAGTACATTCAAGAAATAAAGCTTAAAAGTCACCAACCTAAAATGATTCCTTGTCTTAGCATTTAATCATTAAAAAGATTAAAAATGAAGAAATTGTAGATGTTTTTTGCTCCTTAATATGTAAATTGAAGCTAACAGCCATCTTTTATAGGCAGCCGTTGCCTTTAATATTTCAGCTTCATGCTGGGGTCTTTAAAACCCTACTTTTCAGAACAGCTTTCTTATTTCTTATTTCTTATTTCTTATTTTTTAATTATCAACCTTACTTACTGTTAAGTAATAACAACTTTTCTTCCCTACCGGCAATTGCGGAGAGGCAACCTTAATGGGTTCGAAAAAACAAGATATTAAAATATTTTTTTATTATGAAATCTTTTTTTAAAGGGGACATGGATTAGAATAAAAGCATTTTCTGTTGCTTGGCACACATGTGATTTGGATGTTGTTTCTCACCTTGTTCCACACCCCACAATGTCCACTATCTAGTCAGTGGAAGCTAGGTGGTTAGATCAGCTTCACAGGAGACAGAAATGTCACAACCCTTTGATGAATTAAAGATAAAATATTTTACAATTCAAAGACAGCAGAAAAAAATGGAAGATGGTAGTAATAAGATAGTTTTCTTTGCAGAGCCACCTTCTTACATGTGAATTGGGGGATAATGATGTTTTGTAACCTAAGTAGTAAATTATCCATATGCAGTCTTCTTTTTTCCTCTTGCCTTGCTGAGGCAACAGTAGCTTTATTTCAACCCTATGTCACTTCGTGCTAGCTTGCCCTGGGTTTTCCCTAAGCAAAATGAGGAGTGCATAGCCAATTTGGCAGCCTTAACTTCCTTGTCCCCAACATCAGAATCCTCATCAATCCATGAAAAAATTCATTGATATCTAACGGTGATAAGTTCTTTTTTTATATAAACTTATCAAGTTCTCTGCCTGGCATGGTAACTGCTTAGAAGTTTCTGAAATGAATGAACTTTCTGATGTGAAAGAAATGTTTTAAATCTCGATTAGGGTGGTGTTATGCAGGTAAGTTCACGGGTACTTACATTTATCAAAACTTAATTGTAAAGTTAAGACCAATGCAGTTATCTGTGCATAAATGTTTTCTCAATAAAAACGATGAGCCAAAAAGTTAATGAAGCGATATTGGAACACAAATAAAGGCATGAGGGCTGGAACGCAATAGTACAGACAACTGCAAATAGGTTAGCAGTGGTGAAGCAGTGTTTGAGCAGGGAAGCAATGGAGGATGACCCTGGAAAGGTAAGCAGTGTGAAAGTGGAGTGAAAATATTTCCATGTTTCTGATCAAACAAAAGTAGAATTGGCATAAAAGACAAACCTAGGAAGTCAAAGAATGATTAAATAGGCAGAGAATTCTAGAAAATTTAGAGACTTACCTCTCTGTGTTCCCCTATCTAAGGGGGATGAAACCCTAAGCCTTAAAGCCAGTCCTTTACATCCCAAAGAACTATAAGACTAGCAGGCATCCTCAAACTACGGCCCACCGAGGACATTTATCCGGCCTGCTGGGTGTTTTTGCCATAACTGCCTGTCCTGCTTAATTAAAATAAGATATCTGCAGTGTGCATAGGAATTTGTTCATAGTTGTTTTTTTTTTAACTATAGTCCAGCCCACCAACAGTCTGAGGGACAGTGAACTGGCCCCCTGTTTAAAAAGTTTGAGGACCCCTGGTAGAAGGTAGGCTCGGACGCTGTGGGCATGGCGGTCTTCGCAGGCCCAGCGCAGCCGCTCCTGTCCCTGAACCCGCAGGAGGACACCAAGTTTCACGAGGAGGTTGGCTCAGGCTCGCTGGCACACAACTAAGAAAACAGAAGCAAGAAAAAGAAAAACTCGCTCCTGGAGTCATTTGTGTGGGCCACCTGCCTCGAGCACTTTCGGAAATCCAGAGCCGCGTGTATTTCTCCCAGGTTGGCATTGTGGCGAGATTCAGGCTGTCCAGAAGTAAAAGGACTGGAAAGAGCAGAGGCTATGCCTTTGTGGAATTTGAATCTGAAGATGTTGCCAACAATGAACAACTACCTTTTTGGTGAAAGGCTCTTGAAGTGTCGAAGTACTCGAGGAACTTCTCAGAGAGCGGCATCTTCCATTTAAGAACCCGTCTTATCCAGCACTGAAACGGTATAATCAGAACCAGACACTTCTTGAAAAGCTGCGGATGGAGGAGCGATTTTAAAAGAAAGAAAAGCCCTAACAGGTTTGGCTCAGTGGATAGAGCGTCGGCATGGCGACTGAAGGGTCCCAGGTTCTATTCCAGTCAAGGGCATGTAGCTTGGTTGCGGGCACATCCCCAGTGGGAGGTGTGCAGGAGGCAGCTGATCGATGTTTCTCTCTCATCGATGTTTCTAACTCTCTATTCCTCTCCCTTCCTCTCTGTAAAAAAAATATCAATAAAAATATATTTTAAAGAAATAAAAAGAAAAATTACTTAAGAAGAGACTAGCTAAGACGAGAATTATGATTTTCCTTCATTGATTTTACGTAGTAAAAAGGAGAAAAGCAATGCTTCACACACCAACCTTCAGAAATCCACAAGTTGACAGGCTTTACCTAAGAAGAAAAAGAAGAAGGCTGCAGCCGCCCCTAAAACTCCTGAGAATACTGTGGATAGCCAGGGCCCCCCACCAGTTTGTACACAAACATTTTTGGATAAATGAAAATCTGAAGTGGCTGAAATGAATGATGATGAAGATAATGAAATAGTTTTCAAACAGCTTTTATCTGGCATGAAAGAACGAACACAAGAGACGGAATCACCTACACAGTCAAGGGAAAAAAAGACGAAGAAAAAGCAGTCTGAATGTATTATGAATAATACTTCTTCTGGAAAATGTGATTTTATTATGAGGGTTGTGTATCGGAAGAAACGCTGTTGGTTCTTCAGTAATAAGAGGAATGGGTAACTTTGGCTTGCCTGCCCCAGCTGGAACACAGGTGCACACACCACCCAGCAGGAGCCAGGTCTGCTGCCTCTCCGTCTCTTCCCAGATTTATACCCACCTTTAATGACTGTCTGCATAAAAGGGTCACCATTAACTGCAGGTTTAAGTACTAAACTGCAGCATTTGTCAAACAAAGAAAATAAAACCTTGCTTTATTGTCTACATGGTTCTCTGTGTAGGCTGTGCACATTTAGCCCATAAGGGTATTTTAGACTTCAGCATCCAGTGGTCAAAACTGGACATTAATTAAGTATAGTGAGAAGGCAATTCAAGTGTGTATATATGTGTATATGGTCATTTTCCCAATGTTAAGTTAGTTTTTGGTAAGCTAGTATGGACTTCTAACCATAAAGTACCATCAGTGTGGAATTGTATTTCATGGCTTAAGCAGCAACCAGCAAATAAACATGTATTGTGGCGTTTTTTTTACAATTTAACAACAAAAAGACTAGAGGGTAAATGTTTCTCTCCCTCTCAGGAGGGGATGGGGGCAGTATGTAGCCTATAATAAACTCCAAGAGTCATCATTTCAGGGATCCCCTCCTGCAGTATAGAATTTTCCATTTCCCAACATGCAGAATAACATCTGGCTCTCATTGTATGACTTGTGAATGATTGAGTGTGGAGAACAAATTCAGTCATTGTTGTAAGTTATAATATCTCTTATCTCTACCCACAAAATCTCATGTTTTCTCATGTATCTTCATATATATGTATATACTAGGGGCCCGGTGCATGAAATTCGTGCACTGGTGGAGGGGGTTCCTCAGCCCAGCCTGCCTCCTCTCACATATAGGAAACCCTCAGGGGGTGTCCTACTAATGCTTAGGCCTGCTTTCTGCTCCCCTTGGGGAACGGGCTAAGCCGTAGTCAGGCCTCCCTTTGTGGGAGGCAACCAGGCTAATCAGAGGAAGCCACCAGCCCCATCACCCCACTACTGCAGCCACTGCCAGTCACCACAGCCACCAAGGTGTTTTCATCAACACGGACCCCAGTCCCTTCACCATGAAGAAATACCAACTTTCTTTAGGCATTTTCAAGATGTGTCTTTCATAAAATATGACATTTCTTTCGTTCTTTTTTTTTTTTTTTATCCTCACCTGAGGATATGTTTCCATTGATTTTTAGAGAATGTGGAAGAGAAGAAAAAAACAGAGAGAAACAACAAAGTGAGGGGAACACTTTGATTGGTTGCCTCCTGCATATGCGCTGACCTGGACCCCGGCCAGGGAGGAGCCTGCAACTTAGGTACATGCCCTTCGTTAGAATTGAACCCAGACCCTGCAGTCAGCAGGCTGAGGCATTATGCACTGAGCCAAACCCGCTAGGGCAGGATATGACATTTCTTAGCCCTCCAGCAGTGGACCTTCATTTTTTTTCTCCAGGAGTGTGGTGGAAAAAGCATAGATTGCCTTTAGGGATTCTTATTACCCAAGTTACTAAGCATATTACCAGTGGCATATAGGGAACTTAGTCAATGAGCAATAAGAAAAGGTGTTTCCTCTGTAGTTCACTCTGATCACTGGCTCCACCCCTGCCCTGGCCTGTAATCTCTGGCCAAGGCTGCAGGCCTGGGCAAGAGACCCCCAGACCCCTCCAATCTCCGGCTTCACAGAGCCCAAGCCTCTGCCATCACCGGCTCTGCCCTTATCCCACTGGCCAATGGCCAAGGCTGCAGCCTGTGCAGAGGACCTCTATCCCACTGCATTGCCAGTCCCATCAGTGCCCAGGCCTCTGTGCTCTCTGGCCTTGCCCCTGCCCAGGGGCCTTATGCCTGGCCTTATGCCTGGCTAGGGCACCCTCACACCCCTCTGATCACTGGTTCTGCCCTTGGCCATGCTTGAAGCCTCTGGCGAAGGCCTGTGGCCTAGGTAGGGGACCCCCATCCCCCTCTGATTGCCTGTTCTGCCCCTCGGGCCCCCCGCCTCCCTCACCACCTACCTGGTTAACAGGCCTGACCACTTCAGTGGCGAGGCTGAGACGGACTGGGTGCTGCCATCTTGTGGCCATGGGGGCAGCCATCTTTGTGACAGAGTGATGCCGAATTTGCATATTAGTCTTTTATTAGGTAGAATGTGGTATGGGAGCCGCCATCTTGTGGCCATGGGGGTGGCCATCTTGTGTCCATGGGAGAACCCATCTTGTGGCCATAAGGGTGGCCATCTATGTGACAGAGTGACACCTAATTTGCATATTATTCTTTTATTAGATAGAATGTCATATGGGCACCTCCATCTTGTGGCTATGGGGGCGGCCATCTTGTGGCCATAGGAGCGGCCATCTTTGTCATGGAGTAACACCTAATTTGCATATTACTCTTTTATTATATAAGATGAAGATATATATGAAAATATATATGAAGATATATATGAAGATATATAGATATATATGAATACTAGGGGCCTGGTGCACAAAAATTTGTGCACTTGGGGAGGTGGGGGGGTCCCTCAGCCTGGCCTGTGCCCTCTCACAGTCTGGGACCCCTAGGGGGATGTCCACCTGCTGGCGTGCCTGGTCAGCCTGGGTGAGGGGCTGAGGGCCATTTTCAGGCTGCCCACAACCCCTTCAAGGTTCAGGTCCCTACTGAGATGCCTGGGCAGCCTGGGTGAGGGGCTGATGTCTGTTTGCAGGCTGGCCACAGCTCCCATTGACCCAAGATCCCAGTGAGGCTGGCTGGAAGCAGGTTTCTGGGGTTTATTTATCTTCTATAATTGAAACTTTGTTGCCTTGAGTGGAGGCCACAGCCTGCCTAGGCAGGCAACCAAGCCTCCTTTTGCTTCAGCGCTCTGTGGCTTCTATAATTGAAACTTTGTTTCTTTGAGCTGGTGTAGGCAGGCAGTTTTCTCCAAACAGAAGCCTCTTGTTTGCTCTAGCTCCGTGCCTGCCAGCCGCCATCTTGGCTGGGTTAATTTGCATACAGTCTCTCTGACTGGCTGGTGGATGTGGCTTAGGTGTCTCAGAGTGATGGTTAATTTGCATATTACTCTTTTATTAGGTTATATAGGTGATAGGTAGATGATAGTTGATAGATAGATAGATAGATAGATAGATAGATAGATAGATAGATATAACTTTTCAAAAAGGAGTCAGACCATGAGAGCTTCTTATAGCATGCAGAAAGTATCTAGATTTATCTTGTTGCCAGTAGGAAGGCAGATTTAAAAGGGTTTTATACACAGGGAAAATATCACATTTGAGTATAGAAAGATCACCTTGACAGCACTTTGGAGAATAAATCTAAGACAGTCAAGACTGAAAGCAGAAAAATGATTTAGAGGACAACTGTAATGGCCCTGGTAGGAAATGATGTGATAAACATTAGTCATGGAGAAAGAGTAGAGGGAATAGACATGAGCGATTTCATGAAGGTGGGATTTAAAGGATTTAGATGCCTATTAGACGTGGGACTAGAGAAGGAACTATTATTCCCTTACAGTGCTTTGTAGAGCTACCAAAGAGATCTACATAACACACCTGAGATACCAACTTCTTACATTTCCCTGAACTACATGATGCCTAGTACGATTTGATTTGTAATACCCTTCCACTCATCCATCTTGTATTCACCTTCTACTTGTATTTGTCTGCCACTGGGAAAACTCTTAAGCCCCTTAACTCACAAAGTAAACTAGGGTCTTGATGTTGGTCACTCCCACAGCTAAGCTACTGTATTATTTGGCAATGTCCCTACTTCAACATTTACATTTTTTTACTGTGATTGTATTTTCATGCCCGGCGTCCTTACTAGGCTATAGTGTCATGGACAGACTATAGCTGGCTCACCACTGTATCTCCAGAACAGAGCAGGGATGGGGATGAAGTAAGGACTCAACAAATATTAATAAACATTGCTTTCAAGTCACATCTATACAAGATCAAGAACTAGCACTTGTTACTTCATTTCCCAGACTTCCTATGTGACTTCAAGAACATTCTGTCTTCAATAAATTCAAAGAAATCACTTGAGCCTCTCTCCTTTACTTCTCATTTTTAGTGTAATAAAATATAAACCTTATAAGATTTTAATAAAAATGAAATATAGAATATATATTAAACATATGAGTATTTGAAGACATGTGGCTGATCAATCAGTTACTACCTTAGAGAGACCTAAATTTGCTTCCTGGAAACTCTAAAAATACCTAACAGAGAAGTCCCATCACCTTGATGCCACCATATCATATAAGTGTATGGTTTTCATGGTGACTTTACTTTGGCATGGTGGCATTAAAATAAATAAATCAAGTGAAAATACAGTAATAGATATTTCCACAGCATGTAAATAAGGGAAAATTTCACTTTTCCCTCTCTATTCATAATCTTATAATTTATTATTCTACCCTAATTTTTATTTATAGGTGAACCTATGCAACTGATGAAATTTTCACAGCCTCATTGACAATCACAGATGTTATCTATTTCTTCAAATTTATTGGCACTGAGAATTATGACACAAAATGTGCTTATCCTGCATAGAAAATAAAACCATGGCAAGAAGGGAAAAAATGTTTCTCCATCTCCTCTGAAAAATAGAAACATAAAATATACATTTGGTGCACATCTAGCCATGTTTTCTGTGAATAAGGAAAATAAAAAACTGTATGATAAGAATATACAAAATGAATAGTCCCTTATTCCAAATAAGGAAATGAAACAGAAAATATGTAGGCTTTACCACCTACATCTAATTCCAAAAGTTTAGGATATATTTATTCCCTGTTGGCATCACAATTGGCACTTAATAAAGATAGAAATATTAACCTTCATTTGGTACTAAAAAGCAGAGCCTAGAATTGAAGTTATTCAGGGAGTGGTATTGCATTCCAATGGTCTTAAGTATTGTAACTTGAAACAAGTTTCAAGTCTATAGCATAAATATGAGAGCAGCCACTGATCTACTCTGCTGCATCTTCAACTGCATAATAAGAATTTTATCAAAGCTCATATCCAACTAACAATGAGGCCAGCAAACCAGGACTTGCAAGGTGAGACTAGACTGCATAATTGAAATCCAGTTTCACTTCATTCAGGATGAAGAATGTCTTGGGAAAGCTTGTTCCTAGAAAAATGTCTGAGAAAGGAGACCGTGACAAAGAAGCAGGAGAACTCGCATGGAGAAAGTTAATGACAAAAGACATACTAACAAAAAAATAGTCTAGATGTGCTGTCCCATGAGTTCATAACCTCCAACTCAAACACTTGTCTTTCAGGATCCAGCATTTATTGAGCACCTATTCTGTGCCAGGATCTTTATTAAAAGATTCCACTTCTCTTGCCCTGGCCAGGTGACTCAGTTAGTTGGAGTGTCATCCTGTCCACTAAAAAGGTTACAGGTTTAATCCCCAGATGGGGCACATACAGGAGGCAACCAATCAATGTTTCTTTCTCTCTTTATCTCTCTCCCTTCCTCTAAAAAAAAAAAAAATCAATAAACATATCTTTGGGTGAATATTTTTTTAAAGATCCTACCTCTTAGTTTATTTAGGTTTGCTGCCAAATCAAAAATTACTTATTATCCCCGTGTTACACATAAGAAAATTGAGACCTAGAGAGTAAAAAAAAAAAGACTCAAAATCACATGATAAGAAAATACTAGACCTAGGTTATAACTCTGATCTTTCACTTCCATGAACAATATTATATCCCCAATACCACTCCAAAATGCCAGGGAATTTCAAGGCCTTTCTTCAGGGGACAGATTATGGGTGCAAATGGAGGGAGAGTAGTAGTGACTAGAAGGGGGAATGGTAGAGGAGGGTGGTACTCCTGGAATGCCAGTGATAGCCTCTGCCTGGACCTGTATGCTAGTTAGATGGGTGTGTTAATTTTGTAAAAGCTGAATACACATGGTATGTGCACTATTTTGTATGCATGTCACACTTTTTTTAAAGGTTTATAAGTGGAAGAGAGAGGAGGTGGCCTTACCCATAGTCTCAGATTTGCTCCTTAGCCCGTCACAGATCCCTAAGCACCCTTTCCTCCTTCTCACAGGTGCAAATGAACCTGCTTTCCTTGCCTCTTAAAGTTTAAAAAAAAAATACAAAATTAGCAAAATCCTTACTAATCATTATAAAACTAAATTAACTTTTATCTTGAAAATGAACTTCAACATATTCATATGAGGTGGCACTGAATGAGAAAAGTACCGAGGACCTTACCTCTGGTCTTACTACCAACTGCCTAGAAGCTCTGGGCCTCAGTTTATCTACAAATGAAGGGTGTCAATCAGAAAATGTCTAAGTCCATACCTATGCTTCAAGATATACCTGGTATGTACAAGGACATCATAGTAAGATTGTTTATAATAGGAAAAAAGTATAGAGAATGGCCACTGACAGGAGAATAGCTTTTAAAAATTGTGCTATAAGTCAGAGTGAAATATATCATAGGAATGAAGTATTATGAATTAAATTATATATAGTCATTGGATGGACCATATCACTAAAAAAAAATACATATTGTGATACCATATATACAATGTTAAAAAGAATCAAATGAAATAACATATTGTTTAGGGATTCATACATATCTGATAGAACTATACAAAACACCAAGAAAATGAAAAATACAAAATTCAGGACACTGACTATTTCTGGAAAAAGGCAGGGTGATGGAGGAGGGCAAGGAACAGAACAGAATTTTCAGTGGTATTCGTGATGTTCTATTTCTTAAGTTGTTTGGTGAATTTATGTGTTTGCATGTTTATTTCATTACTTAGATACATGTCATACATAGTCTTTTATGTACAAAACTAGAGGCCTGGTACACAAAATTCATGCTGGGAGGGTGGGAAGGAGGGAGTCCTGCACCTTCTCCAATCCAGGACCCTCAGGGGATGTCCAACTGCTGGTTTAGGCCCGATCCCAGGAATTGGGCCTAAACCAGCAGACAGACATCCCTCTCACAATCTGAGACCACTGGCTCCTAACTGCTCACCTGCCTGCCTGCCTGATTGCACCTCACTGCCCCTCACTGCCAACTTGGTCACCTCTAATTGCTGCCGCCGCTGGCCTGGTCACCTCTTATTGCCCCCCCTGCTGATCTGTTTGCCCCCAACTTCTCCCCCTACTGGCCTTGTAGCCCCTAATTGGCCCCACTGCTGGCCTAGTTGCCCCTCACTGCCCCCCTGCTGACCTGGTCACCCCCAACTGCCTGCTGCCAGCCTGATCACTCCCAAACCACCCCCCCCCTGCCAGCCTAGTCACCCCACACAGCCTGCTGTCCAGTCATTTGGTCGTACCTCACTAACTCCCCTGCCAGCCTGTGGCCTCAAGCAGCCTGCTGTTCAGTCATCCATCCAGTTGTTTCAGTCTTGACAGCCCCTGGCTTTTTATATATTAGGATATTATATACATTTGTAAAGAGTATGTGTATTTTTCTCAGAAAATATTGTTGATAAAGGGGTAAGTAGTAAATCTTAAAGTCTCCAATAGATTGTTACTCTAATCTTTAACTTCCCTAGTACCAGGGTTTACTTCCTGCGGAGATGAGGCAGGATCATAATCTTCTAGAGAAAATTTGCCTCCTAGGAAGGCAGGTGAGACATTTTAGTCCTTTTGTTTTAGTCCTCACTGATCACTAACATGCAATGGAAAATTATAATGGAAGAATGCCAGGATTACCACTAATCTATGAGACAACCGAAGGACGCAGCCTTCCCGTCCTCCAGGAACACAGCTGAGCGTGTGCATTAAGCCCTTTTATTGGAAAGAAGGGCACCTCTC
This sequence comes from Murina feae, assembly GCA_004026665.1. Classification (NCBI taxonomy): domain Eukaryota; kingdom Metazoa; phylum Chordata; class Mammalia; order Chiroptera; family Vespertilionidae; genus Murina; species Murina feae. The sequence continues at coordinate 39,604 of PVJC01004641.1, read as the reverse complement.
CCTCATGACACACACTGAACCAAGGGTTCCAGCTTGGTAAGCAAAAGCCAGGTCAAAGTCCATCTCCAGTCTACCCTTGGCCATAAGCCTTGGTGCAATCCACAACCAAAGCCAAAAGTGAATGAAATAAACATAATAGAGAACTCTTTATCAGACAAGGAAGTACAACTCAACTTTTCTTTGAAGAAATTATTGATTCAATTAATGTTTATTGACCATTTGTCTTACACCAAGCTCTGTTCAAGATTATGGGGATTCAAAAGTGAGTACAATGAACCCCTGACCTCATGGATCTTATATCCTAATGGAAGAGATCAACTATATATCCATAAGTGAAAAAAAATTAGATAATTCCCAATAGTACATAGAAAACATTTATTTTATAGTGGATCTTCACATGTGACTTCAGCTGTTAAAACCACACACATTTTTCCTTATTATTCACCACTTGTTTTAAGTTACTGAGTCTCATGCTTTACTATAATAAAAGTAACCTTTCTTTAAAAGCTACTAATGTCCATGAACAGAAGAATCCAAAGAGGCCAAATGGATGGTGTCATGGTCTTCTTGATGTGCTCATTTGACTATGCTACCTTGCCCAGCTAATCAATCAAAACAAACACTAACCTAGGTATTTCTGTGAAGGTAGTTTATAGACGTGATTAAAGTCCATAAGCAGTTGACTAAATATTTTTTATAATCTTGGTGGTTGGCTTGATTGAATCTGTCGAAAGGCCTTAAAAGTAGAGCTGAGGCTTCCCTAAAGAACAAATGCCACTATAAACAGCAGCTTCTGCCCCTGCCCTTCTTCACAGCCAGCCCTATAAATTTCCAACTTGGCTAGGCCAGCTCACACATTGCATAAGCCAATGCCTTGTGATAAATCTCTTTAATGTATGTCTCCGACCAGTCTGCTTCTCTGATACAGATTGATTTAAGATGCATTATCTTGGGTTTCCATCATAAAAAATCCTAGGTCGAAACACATTCTGAGTTGTATGTTTCCCCAATAAATAAAAAATGGCTTGGGGTGGGGTGATAGGAGGTGAATTGCATTCATTGAGGGCATCTCAGGATCCCGTATTTCCATATGCATTGCCTCTACTCATCCTTATCAAAACACAAGCAAGGCCCTGACCGCTTTGGCTCAGTGGATGGAGCGTCGGCCTGCGGACTCAGGGGTCCCAGGTTTGATTCTGGTCAAGGGCATGTATCTTGGTTGCGGGCACATCCCCAGTGTGGGGTGTGCAGGAGGCAGCTGATCGATGTTTCTCTCTCATCAATGTTTCTAACTCTCTATCCCTCTCCCTTCCTCTCTATAAAGAATCAATAAAATATATTTTTAAAAAACACAAGCAAGATAACCCCACTGTACTTACAAAAAGAAGGAAACCACAAAAATCATGTAACTTGCAAAAAGTCACCCAATAGGCAACCATCGCAGGATTGGACTGTGGATCCATATAAGGCCACAGGCAAAGCTTACCATGCTGCTTCACTAGGAAGATACACACTTTATAACCCTCCCATCTCATCCCTGGAACACTATGAGGCACTGGAAAATAAAGGGTAAATCAGCTAATAATCCAATTTAGTTGAAGGATTGTGAAAATCTGGAGGCTAATCAAATTTGTTTCTTAAACTTTGACAGAAATGTATAAAACTCAATTTTTATAACATATTGTTAAATTTCTCAGAGGGACACTGAAGTAGATGACTAAGGGACCCAGAAGGTCCATTTAAGTATCTCCATTATAGGATTCGGGGTTTGATTTAAAGGGGAGAAAAAGTGATTCACATTAAACCAAACAAATAGGCACCTGAAACGTAGCCGTATGCTAATCTGCCACTTAATGGCTTATCCAGACATACTTTACAGTTACTTTTTTACCCTGAGTCTCTTCCGCTAAGAAATTCACCCTGATTATTCTGTGTCTTTAAAGTGCTGAAATTGAACAGTCAAAATATCAGTTCCATTTAAACTTTCTTCCCTTAAAGCCCAGGGCAACCTGTAACTTAAATGTAATGGATGAATTTCACTGTATTTCAATGATTTGGGTGACATTTCCTTGACATTCACAATATATCTATAAATTAGAAGTGCTATAGTTTTAACACAAAATGATCAAAAGTATCCTCCAGTTACTGCCTACACCTGGAGGAGGGGAAGCCAATCTGATTGCTATTCTCTGCATAAATCAAGCTATATACCTAAGGAAAAGGGCTAATAAGTTGCCTTTTCTCGTTATTTTTTGGTATACTTTTGTTTTGTAATTCAAATAATTACTTATTGTCTTCTATCATGGCATATTATAGAAAACCTTGATTAATCCATTAAAACTCTCAATTTTCCATAGTATAGTAACCAGAAAGTGTTTTCTAAATGTTAAGGATATAGAGAGGCAAATTATAACATAACCTATATTAGGGTTCTTTTGTACTTCTTTTTTTCTTATTTATTTATTATTTTTCTTAAGCACACTATCTCTTACAATAGAACTATAAACCCAATCTAAGAATATTCACACATAAAAGTCCAGACCAGCAACAAACATGGGTGATGGCTCTTTCCAAACTCTGGGGATTGAGGATTATGCTATCCAAGGGATATCTCGACCCTCTCCTGCTATGGATCTAAAATTCATATGCTACACCTTAAACCCCTAATGCAATGGTATCAGGAGCCTTTGGGAGAGGATAAGATTTACATGAGATCATGAGGGTGGAGACCTCACTGACAAGATTAATGTCCTTACAAGAAAAGGAAGAGGATAAAACCCTCTCTCCTTGCTATATGAGGACACAGCAAGAAGGGAGAAACTAGGAAGAGAGCCTTCACTAGATCCTAACCATGCTGGCACCCTGATCTTGGACTTTCAACCTCCAGAACTGTGAAAATAAATTTCTGTTGTTGAAGTCACCTGGCCTGTGGTATTCTGTTATGGCAGCTTGAACTAAGATACCTCCTATTGTTGCAGAAGGACCCAAAAAAAACTAAGTGATGCTTTGAAGAAGTTGAGAAATTACAGTTTTAATTATTACACACACAGACTCTGAGAATGTTCCAAATCAGAGTGGAGTAACACATGGGGAGTTTCCTTATAACCACCTCTTGAGTTCATTGTGTTGCAAATACGCTCCCTTACTCCCTCAAGGCCCTGAAGGAAGTGCTACCCCATCTTCCCTTCCCCTAGGTGTCCCAAGGTTTTGGCACCAGCTAACAATCCACCCTTCCCCAGGGCAGCGCTCATGGCTTACAAATTCAGTTTAGGGAAGGAGGGGAAAAAGGCAATGACTCAGCTGCAGGTCATTAAGAATGCACACTGAGCCTGCTAGCATGAATTCCTACCCCCATTTCCCCAAAACATCAGGGCTACCTTTGAATTAGCCCTTTTTAGCCTTCTCACTATGGCACAGAATTTGGAGATGTGCTCTGTACTCTAACCATGAATAAGGATGAATGGTGATTACTATCAACTAACATGTCCATGGAGTGAGCTTTGTACTAGATCCTGATCTGAGCACTTTAGCAGCACCAAGAACAACCCTGTTAGCTAAACATTAATGTTATATTCATTTACAGAGGAAGAAATTGAGACAAAAATACATTTAGTTCTTACTCAAGGTCATACACTTATGCAGAGCCCAGGCATATGTCTCTTTTCTCTTATTAAGTGATAAGTTACTTGCAAATTCTGAATTATTTTAGAAACTTCAGTACCCATCTCATACTGAAGTGAAATTTTTGAACTGGAACCCAGATTCTTTGTCCTCCAGAATTGAAGAATGAATCCATGGACAGAAAGTGGTATAGCAAAGGTGGAGATTTAATGAAGAACAAGTACAGACTCCCACATGGGGAGAGGAAAAGAATCCCACAGAACCGACTCCCACATGGGGAGGGAGGAAAGGGTCCCACTGAGTTCCTCTTCCATATGGCTGATAAAGGCTGCAAATACTGGTACCTTGATATCCCCTCTGATTGGTCACTATTCCCTTAGACCAGTTACTATAGTAACTCCTGAACTCAAAGATCAAACACCACATGGGACATGTGATGCCCTTCTCCCTCATTGTTCTTTTCTTTCTGGCTTTCTTCCTCCTTCTTTATTTTGTAAATATAGACCTTTTTGGCTACCTTCAGCTCCCTTGTCTTATATAAATGCAACTGCTGCTGATCCCTGCACCTGGCTTCTTTGTGTTATGGAGATGTACCTGTTGTTGCTTCCTTGCCTTATGGAAAAGTAACTGCACCTGGCTTCCTTGTGTTATAGAGATGTAAATTCTTCCAGTCTGTAGCCTTGTATTTTTCCATGAAACCCAATTCTAAAAATTCCCTGAGCCTACCTATATTCCTCTAAAATTCCTGTTGCAATACCAATCAATTAAAAAATTGATTTGAAAATAAAATATGATCCATATATATAAAAGCCTAAGTGACCATTACGACTGAACAACCAGAGTGACTGGAAAGACTGGTAGACCAGTCACTATGATGCACAGGGACCACCAGGGGCAGACACTCAATGCAGGAGCTGCCCCTTGGTGGTCAATGTGCTCCCACAGTCAACCAACCTCTCCTCCTCAGCAGGCCTCAGCCAGCAAGTGGCAGGACTGGGCGAGATGGCCCTGATGGGCCCTGATTACTGGCCAGGCCTAAGGACCCCACCCATGCATGAATTTTATGCACAGAGCCTCTAGTATTTTATATATTTGATAGGGTGGTGGCCACAGAATGCCTGAGAACATATTAAACAAACTAATCACAATATCTAGATCTGGAAAAATTTAGCAACCACAAGCCACATTGCCTTTCCTCTGCACAGACCCCAAGGAAAATATCAAGAACACAACTGCCTCCCTACCTTCAACAGAAATAGAATCCACAATCACACTCAGCTTTTATGCCAATATGAAAACCACTATATTACTAAAATATGGGCACACATTACTAAAACTCTGTGCAACAAAAATTCAAATAAGTGGGGCATTCTATTTAACCAACAAATAAGTAGAAAATTTAGTTACCCAGAACACATGATTTTAAAACAGGAATTTTAGGGGTAAAATAGGACAGGGTTAGGAAATTTTAGAAACTTTGGAAATTAAGGGGACCATGGAAGGAAACACAGGGCTACACAGCAGCAGAAGGTACATTTCCATAGAATAGGGAAGCCAAAAAGCTGCAACAGGTCCATTTCCATAGAATGAGGGAGCTGGGAACAGCAAAAGGTCTATATTTACAAAACAAAGGGAAGGAAGCCCCTCATCCAGAAGGAGAGGAAGAAAGCCCAAAGGGAATAGGAAAACAATAAGGAAGGAGAGGGGAAAGAACTTTACATGTCCCATGTGAGGTTCACCTTTGAGTCCAGGAGTTAGTATAGTAACCAGTCCAAGGGAATAGTGACCAAAGAGAGGGGATATCAAGGCACCAGGATCTGCAGCCTTTATAAGCCACAGGGAAAAGGAACTCAAAGGGGTCCTTTTCTCCTCCCCACGTGGGAGTCCGTTCTGTGGGACTCTTTCTCCCTCCTCATGTGGGAGTCTGTACTTGTTCTTTAATGAATTTCCACCTTTGCTATACCACCTTCTGTCGGTGGATTCATTCTTCAACTCTGGTGGACAAAGAATCTGGGTTCCAGTCCAAAATTTTAGTTTCAATTTCATAAACACTGTAGTGAATCAAGATTTTGACTGAATCTACTTAGTTTTTGGATGTTGGATACGACAGTTGCAGTGTTTGCCTTGGGAGCTTGTACGTAGGGACATCAATAGATTCCTTATGCCTTGGAGAATCAATGTCACAATGTTATTGTGTCATTTTCACTTTGGGATTTTTATCTACTACTTCAAGTTAAAGAGGAAAGGCCTGAAATGTGTTTTTAAAATACATCCAGGACAACACTTCTATTTTGGAACTCTTTGCTTGTTAAATAAAAGAAAACCTCCAACAGCTGCTAGATAGGAGAAAAATATCAATAATTTCAGAAGCTGAGAAATGTGGGATGAGCTACTACTGCAGGTACTGAAAAATAAGCCCATTCAAAACGAGAGAGGGCTGTGATGCTCCAAATGAAATGTTAAAACTAGCCTGCATTTCTTGTCATTGGTAAGAACGAATGTACAGGGTGCCTCGAAGGAAGCAATTCTCCTTGAATGTTATTATGGAGTGCCTTCGATTTTGAGGGAAAGATTTCTTCTTGCTTATATGGTATCTACAGTATCATTTTTGTGCAATGCCCTCTCAAGTTCCCTTGAGTGATTATAAAGTTGTACATCTACAAGCTCTTTTACACAATGTACATGCCAGAGAAATCAGATATAGTGTCAAAATTCATCATGTGCAATCTATAAAATAGGGGTGTGCAACCATATCAGCACATGTTATATAAGAGATTTCCTTTTTTTTTTTTTTTCATGTCCCTCTGAATTTGTTTGACAAGAATTTCAGAAGGGAAAATGTGTTTGCCGGAGGCCAGGTTGCTTTGCTTCTAGGAGTCAGTGAAGATGCTGAAAGCTTTTCAATTTTTCTTTTCTACTATTTAAACCTCATAGTCTCAGACACCCTGCCTGCAGCAGTGGTGGGGATACTTTCCTAAACTTTCCTTTGTCTCAAATATTTCTCAAGGCACTTCCAGGCAGGGTTAGACATTTCAAAGTCACAGCAAGTTTTAAAATATACCCTAAACTGTTGCAGAAAGACCAAAAAACTAAGCGACACTTTGAAGAAGTGGAGAAATCACAGTTTTAATAATACACGCGGACTCTGGGGTTGTAATAAATCCCAAATCAAGAGTGAGGGTAGCACATAAGAACTTTGCTTTATAACTGCCCCTCGAGTTCATTGATTTGCAAATATACTCCCTCCCCACAAGGCCCTGAAGGGAATATTCTCTTCATCTACCCTTCCCCCAGGTGTTCTTGGGTTTTGGGCTCAGAACAAATTCCCCTGCCCTCCCGCAGGACAGAGCTTTGTTTGGTTTTATGGCCTAACATTCCTTGCAAGACCAGCTTCCTCCTCAAAACCAACACTCAATAAGGAAGGAAAAAAATTGTTTTAACCTAGCTCAATAGCCCTCCAGCCCTAATTGTCAACTTTCCTCTATTTTTAAAAATATAATTCTGAAACTCTTCAGCACTCTAAAGATATAAATTTTTTATCTTGCCTTCAAGGAAAGGTTAAAATCAAAATGATCATTTGATGACTTTACTTCCTCATTTCCTATTCAATCCTCAACTCACTGCTAACTTACTCTATGTTTACAATTCCAATGAAAAGGTTCTTCCCCTTCTTTTGACCAGTGTTGGCCTAATTTGGGATCATTTTCTAACTTGAAAAACAACAGCATTTGACATTGTTAACTAGTACCTCCTCTTGAAACTATCCACTCCTTTTTCTCCCCTGGCACCATATCCTCCTGATTTTTCCTTTACTTCTCCCATAATCCTTTTCAGTGCTGTCTATTGATTCCTTTCCTCACACTCTTAATTGATAGGATTATCGGGTTGTCCTTTGTTCCTCTCCTCTGATTTGACACACTCCTCTGAGCAATCCTATTCACTTTCATGGCTCCAAAAACTTCTATACATTGATGACTAAAATCTTTTTTTTATTACATCTTTTGGTTTGTTGTAAAAATAAATCAAAGGAAACAACCACAATCTTAACTTTCTAATATTTGTACACTGAAGTTTTTTTTGTTTTGTTTTTTGGTTTTTTTGTTTGTTTGTTTAGATATCAAGCCACAGGTTTCTTTTGTTTGTTTGTTTTTATTATCACCATTTTTTTTAATTACATAAAGCTTTACAAAGATTAGTACATATATCTCTTTTTTCCCCTGCCCTTCCTCCTGCCTCCCCTTCCCCCCAGTGTTTTGTGTCCATTGGTTATGCTTAAATGCACGCACAAAAGTCCCTTGGCTGATCTGTTATCCCCCCCCACCAACCCTCCCTGTCCTTGTTGCTGTAATTAGACAGTCTGTTTGATGCTGCTCTGCCTCTATATCTATTTTTGTTCACCAGTTTATAATGGTTATTATTATCCATAGATGAGTGAGGACATGTGGTATTTTTCTTTCATTGACTGGCTTATTTCACTTAGCATTATGTTCTCCAGTTCTATCCATACTCCTGCAAATGCTAAGAACTCCTTCCTTTTTATAGCAGCATAGTATTCCATTGTGTAGATGTACTACACTTTTCTAATCCATTCATCTGCTGATGGGCACTTAGGCTGTTTCCAAATCTTAGCTATGGTAAATTGTGCTGCTATGAACATAGGGATGCATATGTCCTTTCTGATTGGTGTTTCTGGTTTCTTAGGATATATTCCCAGAAGTGGGATCACAGGGTCAAAAGGGAGATCCATTTTTAATTTTCTGAGGAAACTCCATACTGTTCTCCACAGTGGCTGCACCAGTCTGCATTCCCACCAGCAGTGCAGGAGAGATCCTTTTTCTCCGCATCCTCTCCAGCACTTGTCATTTGTTGATTTGTTGATGATAGCCATTCTTACAGGTATGAGATGGTATCTCACTGTTGTTTTGATTTGCGTCTCTCGGATGATTAGTGACTTTGAGCATGTTTTCATATGTCTCATGGCTTTCTGAATGTCCTCTTTTGAAAAGTGTCTATTTAGGTCCTTTGCCCATTTTTTGATTGGATTGTTTGTCTTCTTTTTGTTAATTTGTATGAGTTCCCTATAAATGTTAGAGATTAAACCTTTATCGGTGATAACATTGGCAAATATGTTCTCCCATGTAGTGGGTTTTCTTGTTGTTTTGCTGATGGTTTCTTTTGCTGTGCAGAAGCTTTTTATTTTGATAAAGTCTCATTTGTTTATTTTCTCTTTAGTTTCCAATGCCCTAGGGGCTGTATCAGTGAAGAAACTGCTTTGGCATATGTCTGAGATTTTGTTGCCTTTGTATTCCTCTAGTATTTTTATGGAATCAGGGCATATGCCCAGGTTGTGGGCTTGATCTCTGGTGGGGGTATGGTTTCACATTTAAGTCCTTTATCCATTTCAAGTTTATTTTTGCGTATGGTGTAAGTTGGTGGTCTAGTTTCGTTTTTTTGCATATATCTGTCCAATTTTCCCAACACCATTTATTGAAGAGACTGTCTTGATTCCATTGTATGTTCTTGCCTCCTTTGTCAAATATTAATTGAGCATATTGGTTCAGATCGATTTCTGGGTTCTCTATTCTATTCCATTGATCTATATGTCTATTCTTATGCCAATACCAGGCAGTTTTGAGAACAGTGGCTTTATAATACAGCTTGATAGATGACTAAAATCTTATCTCCAAACTGCTGAATATCTCTCTCTCTCTCTCTCTCCCTCTCTTTCTCTTCAAGCTTACCTTACCAACTGCTACATGGCCATCTCTACCAAGATATTCCACAAAATCTCAAACTCAAGATATACAAAACTGAATCCACCTTTTCCTTTCTAAAAGCTGGCTCTTTTGATTAATGAAACAATAAATCATAAAGTCCAAAACCTGAGATTAATGCTTTCCCACTAGCTACCACCCATTCTACCTTTCATATGTTTATGTTGCTTGTTGTTAGAAGGGTTTAACTACCTATCAGAAATAAAGAGGGAAGGCTATGCTATTTGTTATACCAGAAAACAAATCCAAACCATGCGGTTTATACTGAGTTAAAATCTGGAGATGACTCTGGCACCTAGCAATGAAGAATCTTTATCTGTCAAATACTGTGACCTTTAAGTGAATTAAGTTTGAGATGTCTCCAGAACATAACAAACTCACGTAATTTTGTTGATGTCTCTAGTACCTGACTTTTTATAATGCTCATTAACAACACGTATTAGTCAATTAGTGTAAATATATTTTAAGTATCTGTATTATATAAATGTTTTGTATTTGGAGTTGTTATCGGTGAAAGAGGAGTTCATGAGCTGCTGCAAAGAAAAATATTTCCTGAGACCCCCACAGGAGAATGGGATTATGTGGAAAGCTTTCTTGATTATGTAAAATTAAGGGGATTCCCCTCCATGGTCCCATCTCTGTCCATCTCACCACAGAAGTACAATCGTGTCTTCAACAGGGCCAGAATTAAGGCCACTGCCCAGAATTTCTGTTCCATATTAAATTACAGTCTAGCTCTGGCTGGTGTAGCTCAGTTGGTTGAATATTGTCCCTTGTACCTCAAGGTCTCCAGTTCAATTCTTGGCCTGGGCACAAGCGTAGGTTGCAGGTTTTATATTTCACTCTCATGTCTATGTGTTTCTCTCCCTTTTCCCCCTCTAAAAATCAATATTTTAGCCTGGCTATTGGGACTGTGTGGTTGAGCATCAGCCTATGAACCAGGAGGTCACCATTAGATTCTGAGTCAGGGCATATGCCCAGGTTGTGGGCTTGATCTCTGGTGGGGGTATGCATGAGGCAGCCGATCAGTGATTCTCTCTCATCATGGATGTTCCTATCTCTCTCTTCCTCTCCCTCTTTTCTGAAATCAATAAAAATACATTTAAAAATCAATTTAAACATTTTTAGTTTATTTCTTTTTTAAAGTTTACCTTCATTGTTGAAAGCATTGCAAATGTCTCCCTTATTTTTCCCCATTGGCCGCCTCATAATGTTACAGAGGACTGGAGAAAAACCAAGCAACGCCCAGAGGAATGGAGTTACACTGTTTATTACACAGGTGGGCTCAGAGATTTCTCAAATTCTGAACAAAAACATGGAGGAAGCTTTCCCTACTTATATCTTTTCACCCTTTGTCTCCCAAGTAAGAGTTTTTGCGATCTCCTTTGCAAGTTCTTAAGGAGTCCCATGTGCTGGGGCTTTGAGACCACAGCTAAAGGCCTGGCCTGGCTCCAGCACTGATAACTCCATCTGGGGATGGTTTATGGGCCTGGCCTCTCTAAAATGAGAGTAAATAGGTCTTTTAGGACCAGACAATTAAAGGGGCAGTGGCTAGACTATAGCCTAATAAGAATGTGCATTAGGTTAATGGCACAGATTCAGATTGCTAGACCCTAAAAATATCTTTTCCCCCCTCACTACTCACTCCCATACCCTCCCCAGTTCTTTAACCCACTATTGCCTATGTCCATGGGTTATGCATATATGCATATAAAATTTTTAATTGATCTCTTCCCTCTGAGAATCCTAAGTCTGTTGTATGCTTCCATGACTCTAGATCTATATTGTTTGTCAGATTATTTTGTTCATTAGATTTTACACATAAGTGAGATCATGTGATACTTGTCTTTCTCTGACTGACTTATTTCACTTAGCATAATATTCTCCAGGTTCCTCCAAGCTGTCTCAAAGGGTAAGAGATCCTTCTTTTTCACAGCTGCATAGTATTCCGTTGTGTAACTATACCAAAACTTTTTGTCCATTTACCTGCTGATGTGCACTTGGGTTGTTTCCAAATCTTAGCTATTATAAATAACACTGTTATGAACATAGGGATGTATATATTACTCTGATTGGCATTTCAGACTTCTAGGATATATACCTACAGGTGGCAGGTCCATTTTTAATTTTTTAAGGAAATTCCACACTGTTTTCCATAGTGTCTGTATCACTCTGCATTCCTATCAGCAGTGCACTAGGGTTCCTTTTTTTCTACAACCTTGACAGCACTTGTTATTTGTTGATTTATTGATAGTAGCTATTCAGGCAGTGATGAAGTGCTATCTCATTGTGGCTTTAAATTGTATCTCTCTGATGATTGGCAATGTTGAGCATTTTTTATATGTCTTTTGACCATTTGCATGTCCTCTTTGGAGAAGTGTCTATTTAGGTCCTTTGCCCATTTTTTATTGGATTATTTGTCTTCCTTCTGTTGAGTTGTATGAGAATATTATATATTTTGGAAATTAACCCCTTATCAGATGTATCATTGGCAAATATGTTCAATGCAATCCCTATCAAAATACTAATGGTATTTGGAGAACAAATACTCCAAAAATGTATATGGAACCAAAAAAGACCCTGAATAGCTGCAGCAATCTTGAGAAAGAAGAACAAAGTTGCAGGAATCACAATAGCAGATATCAATCTATACTACAAAACCACTGTAATCAAAAGAGCCTGGTACTAACATAAAAACAGACACATACTGATCAATGGAACAGAACAGAGGACCCAGAAATTGACTCACGCTATTATGCTCAATTAATATTTAATAAAGGAGGCAGGAGCATACATTGGAGGAAAGACGCTTTCTTCTATAAATGGTGCTAGGAAAATTGGACAGATACATGCAAAAAAAAATGAAAATAGATCCCCAACTTACCTCATACACAAGAATGAACTCAAAATGGATAACAGATTTAAATATAACTTGTAAAACCATAAAAATCCTTAAAGAAAATGTAGGCAGCAAAATATCAGACATTTCATGAAGCAAAATTTTCACTGATACAACTCCTAAGGCAAGAGAAATTAAGGAGATAATAAACAAATGGGACTACATCAAAATAAGAAGCTTCTGCACAGCAAAAGAAACCAGCATCAAAGTGAAAAGGGAGCCCACAGTAGAGGAAAACAATTTTTAATCAAAAAATAAAAAATATAGTCCAGTCCAACTTAGTTTATGGGATCCACATAGCCATGGGCTATCAGTTTCTTTAGGCAACATGGCTGTGGGAAGAACCGATGAGCACACTGGTGAGTGTGGTCACAAAACAAGAGCAAACAAGAGTGAATGCAAACAAGAGCAAAAGAAAGGGAACTCACGGTCTGGAAATTTAAACTCTCCAAGATTTTGCCTGCTTCTAATGAGGTCCCCCGCCCCAGCCAATCCACTATTTCCCAGGCTAGTCTGAAAGGCAAGCACCTCCCTTGTGCCACCCTGGCTTCTGTGTGTATGTTCCTACCTTTCTGTTCTCTCCCCAACAACCCAGGAAATGATGGGGGAAGAGAGGTGTTAATCCCCTTGGAGGAACCATGCCCGATGAAGCCATAGCTTCCTGGTGAAGCTGCCCAGATGACCATGCTTATAATGTCTGACCTCCCCTTTGCTCTCTTCCTATTCTTAATATTAATAACTAGCTAATTATGATAATAACTGAATGTCTTTGCTTGATTTATATGTATATGCTATATTCTCTGAGAACTTGCCATACATTTGGAGTATATCACTTAAGAAATAATTTATACTCAGCATTGAGGTTACACCTATTCAGTGAAAATTCAAAAAGAAAAAAGATCAAAGGCCAGAATATTAAAAAGAATCTGTAGTGCAAAAGTCAGAATTCATTCTAATTGAACAGAGAGAAACTTAATGCCCATTGCAAGCAGGAAGCAGGGAACTGGCTAATGAATGTGGTTGTGCTTGCAACAGACTTCACACCCTCTAATGAGTAATTATCCCTGACAGCTTGTGCTAGACAAGAGCTCCCTTTGCCTTCCAGTTTAACTCCTCTACAGAAGAGTCGATTTGTTTTTCTGCGTTTAACCTTTTAAACCAAATGGATATTATAACATGTTAATGCTTGCTCTGAAATTAGGCATATTAATGTTTCAACAAAACATCTGAGCATTAGTCATGTCCTCAAAGATTGTTCCAATTCTTTACTTTTTTTAAATATCTATTACTTGCTAATGAGGGTATGAAAGAATTCCCTTCTTTAAAGTGACATTCTAAGATTATACATACCGACCCAGTTAAACAGATGTATAATAACTGCAAACCTCCAATCTTCATTAAGGGAGGAACAAGGAATAGAATAGGAGGTGTGATTTCATGTTTATAAAAAAAACAATATTCAAAAGAAATATGTGAAATTTTAGCATTTATTAAAGCAGGAGAAATATAGGACCCTCTACAAGAGAATCAATCAGTGGCACAAATATGGAACATAAATGGTTGAAAAGGAATTCCTTTGAGGTGCTGCTGCTGGAAATGGTGAAACACAGGAAGTATCATGCATTCTGTTTTATTCAATACTGTAAAGTAAATACATATTCAGTTTAGGACTCAACCAGTAAACATTAATGAAGCAGGGGTCTCCCAGGGGTGAGGAGGACGGAGCCCCTAAGTGCTAGGACACTTGCATGCACGACTCCAGAGACCAGGTTCTGTGATGCAAATCTAATTTTATTGAGGAAGTACAGCAGTATATATAGCAGAGGTGGCCAATCATGGAACGCCAGGTCTTCTTAGGGAGCCAATGAGCATAAAGTTTGGGGTACTATGTACGTGGCTCTAGGAGGGGCTCAGGTGGGCGTTGCCATCTTCCTGGTTTGCCAGAAAGATCTGAACTGCTGGAGTGTGCTCACAGCATTGCATCAGCCACTGCACTGAGACAAACCTCCTGTGCTCTACCTACACATTAATAACGAGGAAATCTTTTCTATGTGCCAATGCTGTGCTAAATACTCTGCATGTATTGTCTCATTTAATCCCAACAACAATGTAGATGTAGGCACCATTATGACTCCATCTCAGAGATGAAAAAATTAAAGCATGTATATGTGTCAAATGAGTTATCCAGTACCACCCATCAAGTAGTAGTTGGTGCTAAAATTAAACTTCAGCCTGTTCATTGCAGTCTTAGCCATTAACCATTACCACAGTGAGGAGAATGTAACTCAGAGAGTGCTGCATGAGGAAGCTGAGGACAGAAATGAATGGGATAACGCAGAGGCAGACACAGGGCATCGCCAATCAGCCACTTCAGGGGTAAGAAGAAAGCATGTAGCAACATTTTGCAGAACAAAATGAATTAAACATTTCCACAGTATTGCTGTGAGAAAATCACTCTGAAACTGATCTTTAAGCAAATAAGCAGAATACAGTGACCAAAAGTAGCATGTAACACAGAAGAAAAGGGTCAGCTAAACTTGGTCAACTTAAGAAAATTCAAACCAGACTAGAACAAAAACTATTTCTCTGGCTAAGAAACTGTCAATGTATATCAAAAACCACTGTCCAGGTATTGAACTATATGAACTAAAATAGTCCTTTCCAAACTGGGGATCAGGTGTTGCCCACAAATATTTGTTGCTTAATGAAGTTCTTAATTAGTGAGCTCTTCATACTGCTAGAGACAACCAGATTGACAGAGCCTCAAAGTCTGACATGCTGGCGATCAGAGTGAGCAAAACCTTTCATTCAAGTCTATCATAACAAGGTAGATTCCTGACCAGATGAGTATACTTTATAAGACATGATGGGATCTAAGAATAAGCCAAAGTCGGCTCTCAGTAATTCACTGGAACAATAAGCCTATGTGTCAGAGGGTCCGGGATATAGCACAGAGCAAAGCTAAAGATCAGGAGCCAGAGAGAGAGATAGCTAAGAGGATCAAGGAGGTGGGCACAGGCTCAAGAATGAGTCAAGTATGGAATTTGCCTGCTTGCCTTTGCTCCAGAGCTAGTTTTACCAGGTTAAGCAAGTCCTTGATCAGATAAAGCCTGCCCAGCAAGGCATCCACACACAGCAGTTTTGCTCCAGTCCCCTTAATAACTTAGAATTTCTAGAAATACCTTTCTTAGCTACCTGACCACTACTGCTGAATTCGCATCCCTCAAGAGCTTCAAGCCTTCTCAGTGTATCCAGTTTACAACCATGTTTTCTCTTTCACAAAAGACAAACATTGCTGAGGCATTTAAGTACTTCTAGTGGCATCGGATCCATCATCAAAAGAATACTTTCCAGAGTGTCAAGCACTTATTGATTTCTGGGTCTGTGTGGTGTATGATAAACTACACTTCTTCCCACAGACACTTCGCTCTACTGTGTTGAAATGGTTCTCGGCTGTTTAATGACAGCTGCCCAGTTGCATGTAACTGGTCAGGATTTCAGACTTGCCCCTGGATGTGAATGGTAAGTAGAAAACATGTCTCAGGAATATGGTGTCAGAAGTTGCATAATGCCTTTAAGGTATCCTAACGAGAACCATGACAGCCAAAACCATATCATATTCTAGTAGAATCTTTATGAGCTTCATTTTTGTTCTCTCCCTGCTTCTGTCTGGGATTACTTGCTGCTCATGTGGTCCCCAACCTGGTTTTAGCCCCCAAGCACAACCTTTCATCTGTCTTCACCTATTTGATTTTACATTCCCAACTCAGCTGTTCCTCTTATAACTTAGACACAACTCTGTCCCAAACTCTGCTCTACTTAAACTCCTCAAGTCAAATGTCACTGATTATATCTTTATGCCAAATACATTTTAAAATTTCCTATACTTCTTCATATATCTGTTTGCAGATTTGACACTAGTGACATTTCCCCCTTCTTTAGATTCTTTCTCTGTTTCCATTACATTGCTCCCCTTCGGTCTTTCTTCTACCCTTTATTTCTCCTTTTTATCTCTCTCCTCTGTCTCTTCCTCTGATTATCAATTAAATGTCTTCCCAAGAGTTCTTACCTCAGTCCTGAATCCATTACCCTTGGGTTTCAACATTCATGCCTGACATCTTGCTCAAAACTTTCAGCTGAGTTGCCTAATGGACATTCCTTCTTGGATAACCAATGAGAAACTCAACTTCCACATACCAAAATCTGAAATTTCTATTTCCTGAAATCAGATCTCATTTTTGTATCCTCAGTAAATGATCCCATTAAAGATTCAAATAATCAAACTGAATATTTGAGAGTTTATTCCTGTCTGTCATTTATTTCATCAAATTAGGTTTTAAGTCCCAAACTATCTTAAGTGATATTTTGATGATTCTTGAATCTATCCTTTCCTCTTAATTTCTTAGCTATCTTAATTTAAGTTCTCACCCATTTCTTCCCCAAATTTCAGCAGTAATCTCTAGCAGATTCCCTGCCTCCAATCTTGCCTTCCTCAACCCATTTTCTATTCATGAATCAAGTTAGTCTCTTGAATAAAATCCAACTATGGCTCTCTATGCCTTTCAAAAAGTGGTTGAAAGTTCTTATTTAAACCTAAAACTCATAATTATCTATCTCCTACCTACTTCTCTAACTCCATCTTCTAGAATTTCCCAAATAGGTCCCCTTTTTCAACTATGCAGACTATTTCTAAATTTTTGAATACATCTTTAAGCCTCTGACTAGAATGGATTTCCCTATCCCCCAACTCCCTTTTTTGTCTAGGTACTTCCTACTTCCCTTCAAAACTCTGCTAAGATGTAACCAACTCCAGCAAAGCATTCCTAACTTACCCCTCCACAGCCAGGGTGCCTTAGTTCCCTTTCCTGTGTCCTGTATCAGAGCATTTATGATTCCACCCCACTAGATTCCTAAAAACAACAGCTTATTCACCAACCCATTCCTAGCAGTCAACATAATACCTGGTATGGAACAGACATTTATTAAATATATTTTTTTAAACCAAGGGAAGGAGGAGAGTGGGGGAGGGGAGGAGGGTTAGACGTAATTGAAAAATCTGTCTTAGAAACTGAATTTCAGTGTGATTAATGGAAGATAAATGTAACTGGAGAGTTGATGGCCTAACAACTATACCACCTAAATTAATCAAATTCCAGAGCTACTGGACATCAATTAATAAAATGAAATGTACCCTACAGAAGATCAATCTGCCTCCTCCAATCACCAGTTAATAAAAGTGGCTCCAAGATAGCAAAATCTTGTTCTTGTCACATCTACTTATAGGAGATCCTTAATGATAAAAATTAAGCAATTAAAGGAGCCTGAGGAAGGGTCTTGGAGTTTATATAAAAGAAGCACTAAACACTGCAACTTCCTGGGGTCATTTCATCCAAGTCAATTATGATATTAAAGCTGTCTGATTCTTTACTAATACCAAAGATGACCACTCTGAATTCATTTTAGTAATTATTATGTGTTATCTGTGCAGAAATATTTGTATGGGTATATATGTTTCTGTGTCTGTGTGTCTGTTTATTATTAGAATGTACCTATTAACGATAGAGTCATTCAGGAGCTATGCTTAATAGATGTGTTGAAAATTAAATAATCTTCTCTTTTTTCACTTTGTTCTAAACCTTCCTCAGCAAGACTTTGCACATACAGATAAAATATCAGCCTTTTTATTTCATCTTCAATTTCCAACCTAATAGATTGCCAGGAATTGCTTGCCATTAGTTCACACATCCAAATATGAACCCACTTTTCCCCTTTTCTTTAAATAGCTTTCACCAACTGTTTCCTCTAGATCTAGTATGTTATCTTTCTTATACTTTCCCTGCCTTCAAACTCTAAAAGTATCTTTAAGCTGTCCTTTTCCAACACTATAATATATATAAACATATTCAATCAATTGCCCAGCCCTACCAAATACAATTTTTAAATTCATATTAAGTTTGTCTCTAATTTTTATTCCCATTGATGCTGTCATAGCTCAGGTCCTTATTTCTAACCTATACAGTTTTTTCTAATCTGCACTATACCACTTTCTAATCTACACTATTGCAACAATCTTCAGTCCTTCTTCCACTTCATTCAATGCTACATTGCTGCCAAAATAATCCTCTTTAATCTATGCCTTTGAAGCACTATTCTGATTGTGTCATTCCATGACACATAAGAATAACAAATGAAGATAAGATGTCACATTTCAAAATATTTTTGAAATTCACAATTGCTTAATTAATAAAACTTGAGCTCCTTGTCATAGCATCCAGAGAACTTCAGGATCATAAAATTGTTAAAAAGGGACTTGTACGAGGCCCCTCAAGTTCTATTCAAAAGTATCCTTTCCTATCTTATCTTTTTCCATCTTTAATATGTTCTGTACTCCAACAAGATTAAACTGATTATCATTTGACATTTATGCATCCATGACCATTCTCAAACTGTTTCTTCTGCCTGGAATTCCTCCCCCTGAAATCTGTCTGTCAAAATGTACTCATCTTTCTAAGTCCCAGGTCAAATGTTCCCTCTTTCATTAATGCCATCCTGACCCTTGCAAATTACAAATATCTCTCCTCTAAACTTTTACAACTCTACTTGAATATTTCCTAAGGCATTAGAACATTCTACTGTACCTAATAAATACCATGAGTACTTCCCAACAATCACTTGGCTATGCACTTGCAAAGGATAAGGACCTCAGCTTATTTATTTGTATCCCCTCTGAATATCTCCTACCCTTTAGGAAAGAAGACATTACCATTTGTAAGTTGTTATTTTCTATGATCTAAAAAAAAAAAGAAAGCATTTATAGAAGTAAAAATTAAAATATTTTAAATTACGTTTCACATTTTAATTACCAACTACTAGCCTTTGGGAGGGGGAATAGTTTTGAACCCTAGATCTATATGAAGTAGTGAAAATGTCAGGTTATTAAATAAGTTTATTCAATAAATATTTCTAAAGCATCTACCATGTGCAAGAGGCATAAGAAGTATATGGACTTGGAAGTTATTCAAGCTGGTTTGGACTCTGGCTGAGTTCTTATAAGTCAAGGGTAAAGAACCTTTTTTCTGCCAAGAAGCCATTTAGATATTTTTAAAATTCTCAGCCATACAAAATTATCATATTAAAAATTAGCCTATTATATTTGATCAAACATTTAATTAACTGTCCCCTAATGGCTTGGCAGGACCAGACCACAGGATGTCGAGGGCCAAATGTTCCCCACCCCGGTTATAAGTGGTGCAACCATGGGCAAAACATTTAATTACTCTAGGTTTCAGATTTCTCTTCTGTAAAATGGTAATAATGCCTTCTTTTGACTAACATTCCTAAGTATAGTAAGTGCTCAAAAAATAATACTGTCACTCATTTCCTTCTGGTCTAAAAGGAGACCAAAGATATCAACCACAGCTCTGGGCTAAGTTTAATTCAAAGTGTCAACCTTAGAATGATTTGAATCCTCTCACCACACTTTAAAATGATGTCACTAGGAGAAGGTAAAACTAAATAATCAGTAATTAAAAGCCACAGTTCTGGAGTTATAGCATAGCCAGTCCTGAATCACTGAAAAGACTGCAAATCTCTTTATAGATAACTAGGGGCCGGGTGCACAAAATTTTGTGCACTCGGCAGGGGTTGGGGGAGTACTTAATCCCTGCCTGTGCTCTCTCACAGTTTGGAACCCTGGAATCCACTGGGGCACACAGCACACACGGAGGGCACAACTTCCTGTGTGCTGTGTGCCCCGCATGGATTTCCAGGCCTCAACCTCAGGGGCGGAGCTGGCTCGGATCCTCCGCCTCCCCACCCCCCCAGGCTGCCCAGCCGCCTGAAATCCATGGGGGGGCACAGGCACTCAGGGAAGGATAGCCCCTTCACAGATCTACTTCCAGGCTGCAGGGCAGCCTGGGGGCCTGGGCTGGCTTGCTCCGCCAGGCCCCGGCTGCCCTGCCGCCTGAAATCGATCGCGGGAGCACGGGCACACACGCCTCTGGGCCGAGCCCCCGCGATCACAGACCTACTTCCAGGCTGCTTTCTGCCTGGAGGTGTGGGGCTGCGGGCGGTCGGTCCTCCGGCCCCCCCACCCGTGTTGCCTGCAGGAAGGCAACAGATGGCGGTGGCGGACACCGGGAGGCAAGCCTCCCGATGTCCGCCGCCGCCATCTTGGCTGGGCTAATTTGCATACAGCTGCTCTGATTGGCTGGTGGGCGTGGCTTACCCATCTCGGAGAAACGGTTAATTTTACTATTTCACTTTTATTAGTTTAGATGATTTCAGCTTGGGGTAGTAGAATCAAGTGCCATTAATCTAATATATCAGAGTCAGTTCTATTTAGTTTCTCATGATTAGTAAGTAAGGTCATATCTCACAATTACAAATATGTTTCAGCCTTGAAATGTTCCCAATACATTTACCATCTTTTTCAAATGATGTTTTACTGACAGAATATAGTTTCTTACTCCTGTTATGTTGGCAATGAGCGATATGGGTCTAAAGCATCCTATGAAAGCACCAACATGGATGTTTTATAAGACTTCAACATGCCATCATTACTTCAACAAAGTCCATTTTTAATAAGAAGTGTAAGTCTTCCTGCTCCAGCTTCCCAGATCCTCTGAATTCCTTTAAGCAGCACCAACTTCTCCAAGTGGAGGAGAACTGGGCATTCACTCAACTGCTGGCATTGCAAACACAAGGCAACACCAAGTTCAATTACAAACTTAACTACCTTGTCCAAGTCTGTTGTTTTTACCAATCCCATGGCCTCAGGATCTATGGCAACCCTAAGCCAGGCTGGGTTCTGACTGAGAGTCAAAGAGCTCTCACAATTCACTGTTCCTTTGAAAGGAGACAGGAAATCTGGGTTCTAAATATTTTTTTAATATTTTTATTAATTTCAGAGAGGACGGTAGAGGGAGAGAGACAGAAACATCAATGGTGAGAGAATCATTGATCGGCTGCCTCCTGCACGCCCCCCACTGGGGATGGAGCCTGCAACCCAGGCATGTGTCCTTGACTGGAATCAAACCTGGGACTTTTCAGTCTGCAAGCCGATGCTCTACCCACTGAGCCAAACCAGCTAGGGCCTGGGTTCTAAATCTTAATCTGCTCTCAACTGCCTGATTTCCCAGTCAAAGGTACCAACTCAAATTGATGCAGCACTCATTTATCAAACTCCTGCATATGCCAGGAACTCTGCTAAGTATTAAGCATAGAAACAAATAGTGCAACTATGGTTTTGACTGCTTATAAAACTGAAAGGCTTGTAAAATGGAAGTAGGCAAGTTATGCTACAGGCACGTATTTTTTTTAAGTAAAATAAAATAAGACTTTATACCAAGGTGAAGAGGAGCATCAGAGAAGTTGTCAAGGAAAAGAACTCTGAGAAAGACGGCACAGGCTCTCCTGCCCCAAGTGTCCAGACTGAGAAGCCAGGTCACCCACTTGAGCTCATCACCATCCTTTATTATCTGGTCAGTTCTCTCTTGTGCCCTGTTCTGCACATAATGTAACAAGTGGTCCCTGCCCTCAAGGCTAACAATTCAGGCTGGAGAGACAGCTTGTTCTGACATAATCCTAAATAAGCTTCAAATGTACAAGAGAAAAGCCAGGTCAAATCTAAGGAAACAGCATCAGAAACACAGTAAATCTATGATGACTAACTGACCTAACTTATGACCTATAAAACTCATTTTTCTTCCAAAGATAACTAAGGTACTCATGGTTACCACTATGCCAAAACAAGCAGCTTGAAAAATCAATTTAGCCAAACTGATAGGTGATCCAAATATAATATGGTTTTAAATAACTTTGGAAATATTTCCAGTCTGAGAGAATTTGCATATTTTTACAAGACTTGAACAGCACCTTTAAAATGCTTCATTAACGCCCTGACCGGTTTGGCTCAGTGGATAGAGCATCAGCCTGCGAATTGAAGGATCCCAGGTTTGATTCCAGTTAGGGGCATGTGCCTTGGTTGCGGGCACATCCCCAGGAGGGGGTGTGCAGGAGGCAGCTGACCAATGTTTCTCTCTCATCGATGTTCTAACTCTCTATCCCTCTCCTTTCCTCTCTGTAAAAATCAATAATATATATTTTTTAAAATGCTTCATTAAGCCAAGTGATTGTGTGGCTCAGTGGTTGAGCATCAACCTATGAGCTAGGAGGTCACGGTACAATTCCCTGTCAAGACACATGCTCAGGTTATGGGCTCCATCCCCAGTAGGGAGCGTGCAGGAGGCAGCTGATCAATGATTCTCTCTCATCATTGATGTTTCTACCTCTCTCTTCCTCTCTTTTCCTCTCTGAAATCAATACAAAAATATTCTTCAAAATACTTCATTAATTCAACAAATAACTACTGAATTCCTGGTACATGCACAACAAACTGCAAGATATCAGCTGGAATAAATAAGAAAACTTTGCCCCTGAGGCATTTACTACCCAAAATAAAATTTACAAAGTTAGAACCTGATATTTATTACTTGCTTCCGATTGCATATCTTTATTCTAATTACATAATAAGAAACAATCATCCTTAAAACAAAAGGGAGAGTGAATCTTATTTTAAGAAAGCTCTCTTGATACATTATGCTAAGTGAAAGAAGCCACATGCTATAAGGTATATGCTATTGTGTAATTCATGTTGTGAAATGTCCAAAGAAGGCCATTATAAATGCTCAGTAACTTTGTTGGAATGATTAATACTGTGGCAGGAGTGATTTGGGGGAATATTCTCATATGTCAGCAGTCCCCCATCTAACAAACACTTGATACTTGATAATGACTTCACCACCAGTTGAGAATTGTTACAAAAATATTAAGAGTATAGATTATTGTTCAGAAAGTTATTCATACTAGTGAGAATGAATTACAGACAATGTACACATATATGAATATACATGATCATTTCATGTTTGAATTCTAAGATGATAGCAGAAAGTAAATTAGCTAGAACAGTGAAGAAATTGGAAGACAGAGGTAATAACCGAAGGTAAATCATCTGTGGTTCTTTGAAGCATGGAGACCCAGAGGAAGGGGAATGGGAATGCCACAAGACAACCAGTGAAGAGCTTTCACACCCTTGCTAGAGGATCGGATAGCTGAGACCCATATTCTGAGGTTATGAGTATATCATAAACCTATCTTTTACATGTAAAAGCTGTAAGTCAGTCCTACCAAGACAGTATATTCCACTTTCTACCTTGGAGCTTCATGAGGTGCACCTGCTGCATCCCAGGCTGCTGCACACCCTTACCAGACTATCAGTGGGGAGCAGCTTAACTCTGAAATTCCACCATAGCCTCCATCATTTGAGTGAGTATCTAGGTCTAAGGATTAAAGGTCAATCAGTTGTAGCAGATTCTAAGCAAAAGGTAAACCACATATTTTCATTATTATGATTATGAAAACCTTAATTTCGCAATTCATGCTCAACATATACTTTCATTTTAGTTCTAGAACATAGTAATATGGGATGCATTTTAATAAAAGCAGGGAACATATATATAAACTATAAATGCTACCAAAATTACCTACAGATAAAATTTTTCTAAGAGAAATAAAAAGCAATGCTATGCTAAGCATCTTTTTACAGTACTTCCTAGTCAAGCATACAATTTTATCCATGGAAAGCAATTTAGGAATATTTTTACCCAAGTTCCTTATTGTACAGATTTTTTTAAAAGGCTCAACATGTCTAAGAATATAAAGATCAAGCTTCTGCTTTCTGCATAAAAGATTAGATTTTGTTGCCCGGCTGACCTGGCTCATTGGTTGAACCTCAACCTGTGAATCAGGAGGTCACATGCCCAGGTTGTGGGCTGAATCCCCAGGAAGGGACCTCCAGAAGGTAGTCAATCAATGGTTTTTGCTCATCCTTGGTTTCTATCTCTACCTCTATCTCCCTCCCTCTCTAAAATCAATAAAAACATATTTTTTTAAAGGTTAGATTTTGTAAAAAAAAAAAAAAAAAAGAAAGAAATTCTTATTCTATATAATAAAAGGATAATATGCAAATTGACCCTAACAACAGAATCACTGGAAATGACTGGTCACTATAACACACACTGAGCACCAGGGGGCAGACTCTCAATGCAGGAGCTGCCCCTGGTGGTCAGTGCACTCCCACAGAGGGAGCTCTGCTCAGCCACTAGCCAGGCTGATGTCTGCCAGCGCAGCAGTGGTGGCGGGAGACTCTCCCACCTCCTCAGCAATACTAGGGAGTACTACTGCAGCTTAGGCCTGCTCCCCACTGGCAAGTGGACAACCCCTGAGACCTCCCAGACTGCCAGAGGGATGTTTGACTACCAGCTTAGTCCCAACCCTCCAGGGAGAGGGCCTAAGCCAGCAGGTGGACATCCCCCAAGGGTTCCCAGACTGTGAGAGGGTACAGACCAGGCTGAGGGACCCGCCCCCCTGCCCGTGGACAAATTTTTGTGCACTGGGCCTCTAGTAAGTTATAATTGTATTATTACAATTTCTTACTGTATTTCTCTCATGTTAAAACCAAAGCTGCATCATTTTTTTCTCCTGAAATAATGGAACCCCACTGAAACTGAAAAATGATCCATGTTCTTACAAAAAATGTGTGTGTGTATGTCACATATTTCATTTGTGTACTATGAAGTTTAAAGTTTATAATGGAAAGAAGAGTGTTGATTTTTAAAAAAATACAGATGGTAGAATCAATAAGACCTGGTAACTGATTAGATGGGAAAGATGAGAAATTGAGGGTGTACATTCTAGACATTAGATTAAAGAGAAAACACTGTAATTAGAAACTAGAGTTGAATTGGAGAAAATATGAGATGGGAAAAATATTAGTATTTTGAAAGTTGATTTGGAATATTTTTTCCTAAATATTTTCTACATAAAACTGGCTGGATATAGTGACATGATAAAAATTCTCTTAAATCATCACAGACAAGATTTGATGCTATGTGTTTGAGTACTTACATGAAGAGAGCAAATGCTGTGACTGGAAATTTTTTAAATATTTGTATTGATTTTTAGAGAGAGGAAGGATAGGAAGAGAGAGAAAAACATCGATGTAAGAGCAAAACATCAAATGTATGCCTCCTGCACAATCCTTACCAGAGATCAAGCCTGAAATCTGGGCATGCCCTGACAGGGAACCAAATCAGCAACCTTTCAGTGCACACGATGACACCCAATCAAGTGAGCCACACCGGCCAGAGCATGAATGTTAATTTAAAATAAGATCAGGTCAAGCTTATCTTCAAGGTGGATAACACCTCCTTTTAATAGGAATCCATTTTGAATCAGATCATAATTATAAAAATTATTATTTCATCAACTTATAAAGGTGAATTAATGAACCTAAGCATATAAAATGTAATAAGTATCTTCTTTATAAATTATATTTTCAAGATTTACAGTTATAACCTTAATAAATATAAAATTTAAAACAGAAGTTTAGCTTACGTGAACTTGTTTCACCTATTAGAATTCTCAGAACAACCACAAAAATGAGGCTAAGGTTAATGGAAAAGCAACAGTGCCATCTGCTGTCTGTTTTTATACTTTCCTTGTAATTATTTATACTTCAAATCTTTTCCTCTAATTTTCTGCTATATGTATCATTGTCATCTCTATTAACATAAGAAATGCTTTGATGACTACTCACATTCTGTCTACTCAATTAATTTTGTCTCAGAGTAATCTGAATCAAACTATGTTTGAATATATGTTCTGTATCACAAATCTTTAAATATACATTTTAAAACTGATCAGAGATTTCAACAAAATTTAGAATATATGATAATGGCATATCCATGAATTATTGAAAATTTAATAGTCTTATTGTTGTGGTTCTTTAAGTTCCTCAGGGATATTTTCAAAGAAGAAAATACAGTCATTTTTTTTCCTTTAATTTATATGATATTATATTAAGCACAGTTCAGTTACCGTGATATTACAGCATTTCTATTCCTCCATGGGAGAACTGAAATACTGAATTTTAGAACTGAATAATCAGGGTGTAAACACACTAAGTACTTGGTAAAGGGTCAGAAAGAAGAAAAACATCACAGGAGAAAGAATAGGATATCACTACAGATAAACCTGAATTGCTTAATAATTTTGCTCATAAAACAGTCTCTATGTGAATATTAAGTGACTAGAGACAAAGAGCTGTGGAACAATGAAAAGGAAAGAACCAGGAAGATTCTTTAACTCTTAAACCACTGATGCAAGACCAGAAAATCACTGGAAAGAACGAAGGTCCCAAGTACATTTGTCTTATTTGAGCAGAGAGGAGCTTATTTTTCTTATCTGCTCCTCGGTCTGAGGCGTGACGAATGACATTCTTTGTGGCCCCTCCCCACAAAACAGCATCTGTGGAAGCCAGTCTCGCAGCTCCACATAAGATAAAACAATGCATTTAGAAAGGTTACTGGTTTGATAAAAGAAAATTCATTTTTAAATGACAGTATAAAAAATCCTTTATTGGCAAAAAGCAGTTTTCATTCTAGCGAAACGTGGAATTCAAGAGCTCATGTGGGAGAAAGAGATCATTTGCTCTGTTTATTCTTGCCTGAACAGACACATTCTAGATTGATCATCAGTGAAGCATAGGATAAACATTCAAGAGCAAAGGTGCGCACGCTCTCAATCCTGACATTTGGAGAAAAATTTTAAAGGACCTTTATATAAAAACTAATCTTCTCAGATATCCAAAAAAGACAGTATAGTTTGGGAATCTAAGGTCATGATGAATGTCTCAAGCCAATGAAGTAATATTTTTCGATGAAATCATTATTTGATCATTTAACTTCTAAAAACAGCATCACTAATCAGATGACCACTGAAAAGGACACTGAATATGCAGAGATTAATAAGTCATGAGTTGTGGACAACAGATTTTTTCAGTAAATGGGACATAAACATACTATATGCAAAAGAAAAATTGTTCCTGCCTGTGATTTTCTGGTCCTGCATGACTGGTTTAGAGTTAAGGAATCTTCTTAATCCTTTACTTTTTATTATTTCATTATTTGTCACTATTTACTCAATATCCATTGTTTTATGTAAAATAATGTGGAAGTTGTTCTGTGAGCATTATGGGTACAGGGTGGGAACCAATTCAGTTTTCTGTAGAGAAATCAGGAAAGGCTCCATTCGAAGGAACATGGGCTGCATCTTTGAAGATGAGAAGGCATTCAAAATGTGGAAAGGCACACAGGA
Source organism: Murina feae (assembly GCA_004026665.1). Classification (NCBI taxonomy): domain Eukaryota; kingdom Metazoa; phylum Chordata; class Mammalia; order Chiroptera; family Vespertilionidae; genus Murina; species Murina feae. The sequence goes on along the minus strand of PVJC01004641.1, from coordinate 12,094 downwards.
AAATGATAGAAAAGGGTAAGAGGAAGAGCTATAAAACAACATGGTGTGCTAGGGAAATGCAGTTCAGCATGGCTAAGCATGGGACCTGAGGGAGGGAGGGTGAGAGGTGGGAGGCCGGAGTCAGTTCCTGGGAGGGAATTGATATGGTTCAACTAAGCTCAACATCAACTTTATACCTATTTTTGTTCTTTTATTTTATAAATATGAGACTGATGAAAACTTCTCAATCACACTTACTCATAAGGGCTGTAGATTCCCCCCCCGCCCCCCCGTGATTTGGGAAAAGAAGACAATAATATGTAATGAAAATGAATCTTGATAAATCACTCCAAAATATTTAACTGTAAAATAAATAAAAACATGAACATTAGGGTAGTGCCCTAATAAAAGGTACTGGTTTTATCATTTTAAATGCTTCTTGGCATACTTTGTGTCTCAAACATGTTTATCAGCTCAGTCATAGCCCTGAGAACAATTGGGAAAATAAACCATTCAGAAACAGCCGTTGTCGTCATTAATCATTCTTCCTGGGCACACAGATGGAAACTTTCCACTCAATCAGCAGGTGTTCATGGGTGAGACAGTCTTAGACCTTTCCTGAGTATGAGTGCCGAGACTTAATGAGTCTGGACAGATTAAGACTATGAAAGCCACCTCGACTGCAGAAAGCTTTTTGGTTCCACCAGGAAAACGTTATGGGTTCTTTTCTCCCAACTGAATGAGGTGCCCCCGGAATGAGAATTTAAGTGATCTCTGTCAGAAAAGCCTACACCAGGAATCATGACAAAGAAGAGCAAAGAACACAAGGCACATACTGGCCCGAGTCAGTGATGGCTGGGATTGAATTATCTCTTAAGCACCATGTGTCTTTCACACTCTCTGATACTCCCTGGAATTTTAAAACTTGGAAGAATAAAATAAGAACACAGAAAATATAATATCAGTGAGGAAATATGGGCACATAGCAAGGTCATTTAGTATCTTTCACTTATATGGGTATACATATATGATTCTTTATATTTATAAAGTAATTAAGAGAGAACAGAAGGAAGATATATTAGAAAAAACTTAATTGTACATCTATTCTACATTACACTCTTCCTACACATAAAATATTTCCATTAGAATGCAAAGACTTCTCCTGTATAAAAACATGAAAACCTTCCTCCAGAAAGTTTCTCAACTTCCTTCATTTGCTATTCCTATTTCATTCTTTCATAAGCAAACCTATTTCTAACAAGATGATCCAGTACTGCGACTCCATGTACCATATTTGGAGTATCAAGGCTTTCATGCTAATGAGCATAACTCACTTGCCTTAAGAAGATTTTCCTAATTCCTACACAGAAGAGGTCTATCCAGGAGAAACATTAGCTTCTAACCTGTGACTCCCCTATGAAGCGCTTACATTGTTTCTCTGGCTTTCTTTATTAAATATGCATGCTGCATCTTAATTTTCTCATCAAATTCTGTGCAATTCTGAGCAAAGCAGTTGAATCCACATTCAATGATAAGAGGCAGTGTTACTTAATGACATAAATGAGGAATCTACAGTAAGACAGCCCTAAGTCCAAACTCCACTCCTAACTGTGTGTCCTTGAACAAGTATTTTAACCCATCTAAACTTCAATTTTCTCATCTGTAAAATAGAAATGCCAATACAAAATACTTAAGTTTATTACTAGGATTACATAACCCACCTGGCATTATACAGTGAGCACTCAACAAACGCCGGCTATTAATGTTGTCACAATGCCACTGTTTCTGCAATGTATCTAATACATACTCACATCCAGATGACAGCATTTGACACTTGAAACTCACAAGTGGACTTAGTCTAGTAGAATATTTTGCTCTCCAGCTGTGCTGATCCTCTAGGTATATTAATCCATTTTTTTCTTACAAATATGCAGTTAAGACCAACACCTTCCATCTTACAAGTATATTTTAGCATACAAGGTATTTACCATTCTTTTGGGCCATCTACCATTATTAAGCTCTCTAATAATCAGGACTTATACTTGCAAACAACAGAATTGAATCAAGCTACTTTTAGCAGAAAGGGATTTATATAAAAATATTAACTAGCTCACAGAATCCCTGAGAGAGCCAAAAATAAGAGAGGCTTAAACAGTCAGTGAGTGAAGATCAACACAGTGAGAGAAAAGGCATAGCAATACTGTGGGTCTGTCCTAAAAAGAAAAAAGAAAAACCTCCCTTGCCAACTCCACTGGAGTTAATACACTTGGTTCTGGATGCCAGAAGTCCCCCATAGCCACTCAAAAAACTGTCAACTTTACAACCATTCTTATAGAAGGTTAATTCTCCCTGCCTGCAGTCACCATCTCACATGACTTAGTCTTATATCCCAATCTTACATAGATGCTCTAGAGTGCCATTGGAGCCTGGGAATGTAGAGTGTAACTTTCCAAACAAAGGCTATCTAGAAGAGGGTTGGAATGGGTTGAGTGAGCCAACCTACAGTATTTGCTACATCTACTCCCTGCACTTTGGGGATTCCCTACTAGTGGGTATTGGCAGGTGGAAAAGCCTACTGTGCACCATAGACAAAAAAAAATGCCAGATAATCACCTTCCTAGTGGCCCTCACAGCTAGAACATGGGCCCATGACCTAAGTTCCACCAGTCAGATGCATCCACTCCAGATTTTAAATTGTAAACTAGTGGTTCGAAGAAGAGGAGAATGTGAGCAATTTTCTATGGCCATGGCAAGATATGGACCATGATGATAACCCTCAGGTGGCAAACACAGCAGTGCTGGTTGCCCTGATCCAAGGTCCATTTTCACTGCTGTCAGTGATGCAAAGTACAGCACCCAGTCTGAGCAGAAGCAAAGGTGCCCTTATAAGATATGACTTGGAGCATTGTTCCTAGCTCTGTAGCCCTGGAGATTCTGTGCAACTAAATGTCTTAATAATTAATTCATTTTTCTTCTTAGATCATATAAAGTTGCTTTAACTAAGAATACAAAGATATAAAAATTGGTACCGGTTGAAGCTGCAGGGAATGGTCTCTCAGAAAAAATGGAAGTAGGTATTTTGGCTTGGTTGAAAATAAAAACAGTAAGAATCCAGCCAGTATTAAGAGATGGGGCTCTGAAGTGATGTGGGAACACTAATTAAGAGTATGCCGGATGTTCAAGGTCAATTCGAGTGTGGGAGCCCTGTCCAGAGTAGGCCAGATGTTCAAGGCTAAGGCCAATTTCCCAGATGCAGGTGCAAAAGCAGGGACACAGCAATCTTATTGTACTACCCAAATGTGCTGTTCTATAACCCAAAATATTGATATCACTATTTGGGCAAGAAGCTTCTTCTGTCAAGGTTGGTATAAAGTGTGTTACTGACCAGCCTTTGTGTGTGGCTGCTTAATCGGGCTACTATGTTTGTATAGCTTCTATGCTGGAGTCTGCTTTGTAGGAAAGATGTAATATTACCAGCCAGTGCACAGCTGCTTGGTATGGCTCCTGTGTTTCCTACTGTGTTTGCAATGGCTGCTATGTTAGCAGCAACTACTGTGTGAGGCTCCTGTAAAGAACTGCTTTGTCTGATGGCTACTTAGGCTACAAAAAGACTCTCCTATACACCTATGACTTCTCATCTCTTTTCCATCTGATATTCAACATCCAAAGAAGGCCAGTCCCTGGCTGAGGGACTCATACCCAACAGTTGGTGTAGTCAACAGGACAAAGGAGTGAGTACTACCCAACAATTGGCACAGCAGACAAGGTTCAGGAATATGTGTGGGCTCAGGAGCAAGTGCTCCCTGAGAGGAGAGAACCAAAATGGCAGGGTAGGTAAAAACTGGTACTTGCCACTTTTCACAACCACATTAAAATTACAACTATAATGCAAAGCAACCCTCATTCAGAACTACCTGAAAGCTGGATGAATGGAAGTTCTACAACTAAAGAAGTAAAAAAGAAAGCACACAGACACTGGTAGGAGGAGCAGAGCTGACCAACACCCATGTGTGCCATTTTTTTAATCTGGAGGGTATCTTGGCTGCAGAGGCTCCCTGTGAGGAGCAAGAGGTCCCAGTACCACATCAGACCCTCCCGCAAACCCATGGTTCCAGAGCTTGGAAGAGAAGTTCTCATAACTTTGGGCTGTAAAAACCAGCAGGGATTGTGGCTGAGTGACACAGAGGCTGCTCTGAAAGGGCTAGTGCATGAACTTACTAGGACTCAATCCCTCTAAGACCCAGTGACAGGCAGCTTTGGGGACCCCAGGGACATAGGGAAGGAACTAAAATGTCTGGCATCAGGGCAGAAACTTGGGAGCAGCTTTCTTCCAGACAGGAATCCTCACAGGGGTAATTATTCCTATGCTGGGACCTCCCCAAATGCAGAACTGACTGGTAGTCATATCTGAGTTTCCATCAGCATGGCTCACACTGTTTGCTCCACCCTGTTTACTCTCTGAGACCCTGCCCCATCAAATTTGCAGTCCCATCCAAGCTGTTTGCAGCAGCTTTTTTATATGAATGGTCTGCCCTGGCTCAGGCTTCAGACTTTGCTAAAATCTCTCAAACAAGCAAAAGCTGGCATCGGCATGCCCAAAACCTATCAATAAAAGGACCAAGACATGGCACTAGCACCAGCCTGCCTTGCTTCACAGCTGAGCTTTGCCAGGGCACTTCCAGCCCTTTACAAATAACACTCATCTGCAGAATGCTCTGTTACTCCTGAAGGGTATACCCATGCAGTGGCTAGCTTTGCATCTCCCTGAAGGTCCCAGAGCCAGTGCACTCAGTGAACAGCTTCAGACCATACCAGATTACAAGTCTACCTATCCACAAATGACACACTCAAGGGACAGATTCAGTGAGCACCAAAGTCCCACTGAAGCAAGTCCTGCTCCCTAGAGGTGTCTCCTGCACAGCTGGTCCTCACAGCCAATTGTCCTGGAGTTCAGTTCCTCCCAGTGATGCCAACAGCAATCAAAGTTTAACTACAAGGCTGTGCACACAACCCACACAGGGGGCACTTAGAGTATCCAGCTCAGGTGCTTTGGGAGGCTGAAACCACTGGGCCCTACAGGACACCTACTACACATGACCACTCTGTAAATTCCAGGGAACATAGCAGCTCTGCCTAATACAGGGAAGTAGACAAAATGCAGAGACAAAGAAACATGTCACAAATGAAAGAAAGAAATGGAAGCAAGCAAACTACTAGAGTTCAAAATCATGGTTATAAGGTTACTCAAGTATCTTCATGAGAGCTTCAAAGGACTTAGTGAGACTTTTAAGAATCAAAGGCATAAAAAAGGAGCAGTCAGAAATTAAGCATACACTAACTGCAACAAAGAATAATTTACAGGGATTCAACAGTAGAGTATAGGATTTTAAGAATCAAACCAACAATCTGGATTATAAGGAAGCAATAAAAAACCCAATCAAAAGGGCAAAAGAGAAAAAAATGAAAAAAATATGAAGGTAATGTAAGAAGCCTCTGGGATAATTTCAAACATACCAACATTCACATTATGGGAGTGCCAGAAGGAAAAGAGAGAGCAAGATATTGAAAATCTATTTTTCCCAGCTGAGTGTGGCTCAGCAGTTCAGCAGTGACCCAGGAACCAAGAGGTCACCAGTTTGATTCCTGGTCAGGGTGTATCCCCGAGTTGCCAATAGGGGTATAAAGAGGCAGCCTGTCAATGATTTTCTCTCATCATTGATGTTTCTCTCTCTCTCAGTCTCTCTTCTCTCTGACATTAATAAAAATATTTTTAAAAGAAAACTTATTTGAAGAAATGACAACTGCTCCTACCTGTTAAAGAAATAGACTTATAAGTCCAGCAAGCACAGAGTCCCAAACAAGAGGAACTCAAAGAGGCCCACACCAAGACACATCATAATTAAAATGCCAAGGGTTAAAGACAAAGAGAGAATCTTAAAAACAGCAAGAGAAAAGCAGTTAGTTACCTACAAGGGAGCACCCATATAACTGTCAGGTGATTTGTCAATGGGAACTTTGCAGGCCAGAAGGAACTGGCAAGAAATATTCAAAATGATGAATAGCAAGGACCTACAACCAAGATTACTCTACATAGCAAAGTTATCATTTAGAATTGAAAGTCAGATGAACTTCACAGACCAGAAAAAGCTAAAGGAGTTCACCAAATACCAAACCAGTATTACATAAAATGTTGAAGGGTATTCTTTAAGAAGAGAAATAGGAAGAGAAAGAAGAAAATTGAACATTAAAATGGCAATAAAAATATATCTATCAATAATTGAATCTATAAATAAAAATAAATGAACAAGGAACCTAAGGAATAAAATAAAATGGTGAATAAAGTAGAATCAAAGGGCCCTAATCAGTTTGGTTCAGTGGATAAAGTGTCGACCTGTGGACTGAAAGATCCCAGGTTCAATTCTGGTCAGGGGCACGTACCTTGGTTGCAGGCACATCCCCAGCGGGGGATGATCAATGGAGGAAACAGCTGATCAATGAATCTCTCTCATTGATGTTTCTAACTCTCTGTCCCTCTCCCTCCCTCTCTGTAAAAAAATCAATAAAAATATATTTTAAGAAAAATAGAATCAGAAGCATGGAAACGTAGAACAGCCTGATGAATCTCAGAGGAAAGTAGAGGAGGGGGTGGGAAGAAATTAGCAAAAAGTCTTACATGCATATATGCATTACCTATGGGCATAGACAGTAGGGTGGTGAAGGCCTTGAGCAGGGTGGGAACCAGGTGGAGGGAGGCAATGGGAGGAAAAGGAGGGACATCTGTAATACCCTCAACAACAAAACATTTTTTAAAAGGAGAGAGAGAGAGTGAGAAATGAGAATCTGGAAGTTCAGAGCACAAATTATTAAATTATCATCTTAAAGAAATTCTCATTGAAGTCAAGGCAAACAAGGGCCACATAACACATCCACAGAAGGATATTAGAGGCATGAAGAATTCAAGAACTATGGAAGTGACTGCTAACAGTGCTATGCTCCTTAAAAGAAGAGAATGACATGCTAAAATCACAAATTCTTAGCAAGAGGCATGAAGTAAAATCCCAGGTTTCTAAATTATAATATCAGTTTAATTCATAGCCCACTGAGATCATTTATGGGGAAGTAAAAGCATTCATCAGGCTAGCGCAAAACTGGGATATGACATGAGAGGAAATGAATGAATCTGGACACATCATAAGTACCCCCAAACTCATCAAATCCTATGATAGGCCCTTGCTGGCCAAGGTAGTCTCACTCCTCTGTTAGTGAGACACAGAGAATAAGTAATCTATGGTAATAAAGGTAGCTATCACAAAAATCACGTTTTTTTGCTAGCAGGGATAGCAAAGCTGATGGCAGCTTCTGGAGTCCATTACTGGGGATGTCCACAGTGCAAGCTGTAGTTCTCAGCAGCAATGTCCCCACTGAGCTAGTTCTGCAGCATGTATTGGACTGTTTGTTGTTACCATTTGCATAGTCTAAGACTGATTCTTTAGCCCAATGTCCTTTGAATAATTTTCTTCTCAAATCAACCAAATTTGGTTTCCATTGCTTCCAATTAAGAACTATTATACTTACAACTTTTAATAAGTTCTTTTTATTTTACCCTTGATTCTGCTTTCCCCTCAAAAAAAAAACAAAACATGTGGTCAATATGTAAAACATTTCATCTCCGTTTGATTGCTTTGGAACAATAGGACCATAACTAAAGTCCGCATTTTCCTTTCAATAAGAAGTCATGCTTATAGTGACAGGCTCCCTACCTGGAAAATTTAATAAGAGATTCATGACTGTTTGCTACTTACAGAGAAAATGTATTCCCTTTCACCTTAATCCATTCTTGTTTCTTTTATGTGTGATATTATTCACAGTTTTCCAGTGAATTGTCCCCCCCCCAAAAAAAAAAGGCAAACACAAACTGCTTCCTATGTAGCAGCTGTCATCTAATTTATTAAATCATAACCTACAAATTCCAATGTGAGCAACTGCCTGGTCATTCTAACACCGTGACAAACTAAATGCCTGATATACAGTAGAAATCCATTAGAATATTATGGCAAAGACTTTCGAAACCTCCAGTAAAGGGCATTATTGGTGATCTGGTGAAAACTATAGATTCAACCCAGCCCATACACCATTAATAAAATTATTCAAGTCGCTGAAAATTGGACTAATGATAGATATGTTGGGGGGAGGAGTGAGCTATAAGAGAAGAGAAGCTCTTTCGCTGCATGAGCACTATTCTCATGGTTCTTTCCAGATTTGCTCCACCCCACCATCTCCTGGGCCTTGGAGAACCTAGTCACCACACCAGCCCATTGTCTCCTAACACCACCGTCAGCATGGCCTCCATCAGTGATACCACCACAGTAGCACTGTGGCTCCTCCCACTACTTCTAGGTTCAGATAAAGCTATACTGGCTCCTTCTTGTCACTTAATTGTCAAAGCATTCTCTCTCTCTCTCTCTCTCTCTTTCTCTCTCTCTTTCTTTCTCAATCTCTCAATTTCTCTCTCTCTCCCTACCTCTTTTATTTTCATCATAATAATTATCACTGCTTAATATTCTTGGTCATATGAGCTCCATGACACCAGGAATTTTATCTGTCTTGTTCAACACTGTATCCCAGTATCCAGAACAGTGCTCAGAACAAAACAGTGCTTAGAGAGGCTGGGAACTGGGAAATGGACACAGAGAATGTAGTTCTTTAGAGAAGTGTCATTGTGGATGGGGAACTGCTGTAAGGGTGAGGTGAATATACAGAGGCTCTTTAATGATGAGCAGAAACGAATATTTAAATGCTGGAGAGAGGTAAAGAACTCAGAATGCAGACACTTCATCTCATCCATTGTCGGGTTTAGGAAAGCAAGTGAAACTAATAAAATGACTAGCACACACTCTTCAGGGAAAGTGCATGCTGTGGGAAATAGTTTCAATAACTGACATATTTGTGTGACAGCGCCATTTATGAATGCAGTGAAGTGAATAAACTAGTTGAACTTTATGTAAGTAGATCTCAATAGTATAGCAGTTTTCCAGGCAAATTCAATCTTTTCAGACTCTCAAAGAAAAAGTTCATGTTGAAAGGGCTCTGTGTTCAAGGGCGAGACTTTTCATATTAAACCTTTGGACTGAGAGACTACGATGGCCAATGTGATGAATAAAAAAATAGAAATAATAATTGTTTCCTCTTATAAAATACCTACTTTAGGTAGCAGGGATTAAAGTAGCTAAAGGCAAAGTATTTCAATGTTGATTATTTTTAGATCTTTCATCAACGCCATACAATATGGTAATTTTTAAAGTGGTCAGGTTTTGCTCTTTTATTCTTCCAAAGAAAACTACATATTCAAATAAAATTTCTTAATTAAGATAAGGTTTTTATAGTGTAACACAGTCACCATAGGTGAGCTCTATAGTGGTCATCCCAGAGGAGACAGTAGAAATAGCTGTTAGAACAGTGAAAGTATTTCAGTTCTGTACTTTAAATTTATGAATGCTTACAAAATTAATAAAATAAGAAAGCAGATAAAGAATATACCCTTATTCCTGTCTGCCTAAAATATACCTAGGATTAGTCTTTTTAACATTTTATTTTTTAAAGAACAAGTACCCTTGGTGTATTAGAAGTAACAACAAAAACAACTTTATAAAATGGAAGGCAAATGGAGTTGGAAGTGGAAAAAAAAAAAAAAGCATGATCCAAACACAGAAAAGACAGAAGCTGAAATAAGATGGAGAGACACCAGGAGTACTTCAAGCTCTGAAGTGGCAAAACCTGGTAGGAAAAGAGAACCTGGCAAACTGTTCGGGTTACTGTTAGGAGAACCACATTTACTGCAGCCAGTGAGTGGGTCAGCAACTGGGGCAGATTGTTAAAATGGTCCCCTCCCTGCATTCACACCCTTGCAGTGTGATATTGCAGCCCCTCCTGTCAAGAAATGGGATCTATTTCCCCACTCCTTGAACCTGTGTTGGCCATTTCTTTCACTTGTTCTGGCCAATGGGATATTAGCAAATATCAAACAAGCGGGGCTTGAAAATCTTTTTCTCTTGTACTTAAAACCCTGAGAAAATCCTGTGAATATGCCCCAGCTGGACTACTAAAGGATGAGAGGCCTCATGGAAGAGAACCAAGGTGTTGAACCAACTATAAGACATCTGAGTGAAACCATCTGCAGCTAGCTGGCTCCAAATGACAGCAGAACAGTAGAACCACAGAACCATTTGCTAGTTCAAGATGCATGAACCAGGTCAGCAGAGCCAAGCAGATAGATAGATAAACCACCTAGCAGACCCACAAAATTATAGCTAAATAACCATATTGTTGCATTAAGCCACCAAGTTTTGGAGAGATTTTTGTAGCCCTAGGTAACTGATATAACCTACCCTTCTACTGCTGTACCAAGGCATGCACAGCAAAGTCATCTGCCCATATAGCAAGAGTTGTTAGCGTGCATCCTTGCCAAGAAAGTCACGGTATCTGGTGGCTGGCAACATGTAGGAGAAACAGGAACTGTCCACAACCAGAAACTGGCTACTGACTCAGCCTTCCCCGCAACAGCTGAGTGAACCTTGGGGAACAGAAACAGCATTCACTGTTGTTCACAAAGGCTCATATACAAAGATGAACACACAACCAAAAATTACCAAAATACTTAAGGAAAAACAACACAATGAAAGCAAAACACTAAATAACAGTAAACATAACAATACATGTACTACATAAGAATTAACAATGAGGGAACACAAAGTAAATTTCTTAAAATTTTATAATTAAAACTTATATTTAAATTAAGAAAATAACATAATTAAATTAAATAACTTATTTTTATTATAACTTACAATTAAACTTATAATTAAAATTAAAAAAGACAAACTATCCATGAAACAAGACCAGGTTATGAAAAGAATCAGGTATAGATCTTGCAAATAAAATATATGATTGTTAAAATGAAAACTCAATAAATGGGCCTGGGGAGGGGAGGAAGAAGGGACACAGCTAAAAATCAAAAATTTCTTACACTGTAACACAAAAGGAACAAAAAGATGTATAAAAATTAATTAAATAATACTAGTAAGCCAATGTTAAATTCCCTGATTTTAATTAATTATAATATGGTTATAAAATAGAATATACTTGTTTTTAGGAAATACAGACTAAAGTAGTTCTGAAAAAATTACTTACATATAGAGTACAAGAGAATGATAAAGCAAATATGGTAAGAAGTTAAGTTTCTAAATCTGGTTGGAGGCTATGCACACGTTCTTTGTACTATTTTTGCAATGTTCTTGCAAATTTGAAATTATTTCCAAATAAATGAAATAAAAATCATAAACTACATGGAACATAATTCTACAATATTCCCACCTTCATTTTTAAAAGTTCTATAAGAAATGAGCAGAAAAATTAGAGCAGGGAAAATAATGGAAGACACACTCCCATAGCTGAAGAAAGACTCTTACCTTAAAATTGAAGGACTGAGGCAAATTAATAAATAAGGAGCCACACCTACACACATTTTAATATAATTTTAACCCACCAAGGATACAGTCAAAAAGGTAAATGCTTTGAGAGGAAAGTTATCTAATTTTTAAAGAGAACCCGATTGGTATCACCACGTATGGAGGTTTGAGATGAAATGCTGAGTGTAATTTCGAGGGAAGGAGTTTTGTCACTGCTGGGGTAAGCGCTGCCTCTGTAACGGCTCGCTGCAAAACAAACACTGACCGCTATTTTCTTTTTTTTTTTTTTTGTAAAAGCAGAAATCCTCTTCAAATTTCTTTCAATTGGCTAAAATAAGTACTAATATGGGTCTTTTGTAAAAGCAAAGTGGTATTTTCACCCAGGAAGCAAAATCTTTAGGATTGAGATAAATAATGCTTAGGAGGACGATATTTTTGCACCTTATTTTATACATCACAATCAAAACAGGTGACATAAGAGGGTTACATGAAATCCATTGCTGGTAGATTGGAAAGGTGGGCGAAGGCAAAGCGGGAATTGGATAAAACGTAAAATGATGAACACATACTGCTTTTACACGATGGGTGCCAGAGAGTTCAAAGGCAACAATTAACTCAAAAAGAATGAGGGGATGTGTGGCCTCGCATAGTGG